>JAAEAF010014217.1:0-163678 GCA_011037195.1 Triatoma infestans
GTAAACGCACTTCCGGATATCAGATTTTTTTCAAACTCGGAATTTCAACAACATATTTAATTCTAATTAACATTATTTAGATGGCAGAATTGTCTAATAAATTGAAATAGCACTTTAGATGGAAACCTAACCCCACCCCTCCACCAAAAGTGCCCTTCAATGCATTTTCCCGGAGAAATGTTTCTAATAAAAGTTGTAGCTCTTTGTATATGTGGTTGATGTTTAAAGTTTAAAGAAAATCGTCGGAGCCATTTTTGAGAAAATCGCAAAAAAGTAAAATCCAACTAGTAAAGTGGTACTTCCGGTTGAGGAATTTTTACAGATAACGTATAGTCAGATCCCATGGTGACCTCTAAACGGAATATCAAATTTCAACTTTCTACGATTTTGCGTTTTTGAGCTATGCTGTTCACATACATACATACACACACACGGACACACACACACACTCACACAGACCATTTGCTAAAAACCACTTTTTTGGACTTAGGGGACCTCAAAACGGATATTTCCGGTGAAAACTCGATATCGAAAATTTGACTCGATTACAATACTTCCTCTTACTAGGAATAAGAGAAAGTAATAAATTGTTGAATAATTTAAAGTTTAATATTACTACTAATTGCCAAAATTTTAATAATGGCTAGACTTAATTTATGTTAATTATAAATTATATCTTTGATGAAAAAATATAACTTAGTTTATTCTACCTGGGCTCTACAATTTTAAAGCGTTTTTATTTTTGCTAGGATTTAAACGTCTCTAGATCGAACGAATCAGTTTTTATATCTAAAGCAATTAGATTTTTTGAATTAAAACAACTTTATAGGTTTTGTTTGTAATAAATTTTTGTTTCAATTGCAAATAAACAACTTTCTGATGTTCTTCCAAAGGGTTTTCTTTTTTAGCAATCACCCACATTATTTGGGAAATTATTAAAAATATCTTCATATAATTTAAAAGAGCCACTTTATTCTATAAAACTTTCATAAAATAAGAAAATATCAAACTTTTCAATATAATTTAGAAATTATACATCTTTTATTTTGGTTCTCAGACCACAGATATTATATGATGTTATTTTCAAATCTTGTTCAATATCTAGGCGTTGCTATATATATTAACTCTTGCCATAGGTTAAAGTATTTTGTTTTCAGTAACTTGGAGTGGGCTGGAGATTTCCCGCGTTAATGAGGAACTTCTTTCTTTATAGGCAAATTTATCTAATTTGTTTTTTTATACCTAAAGATTCTAATTCCAATTTACTTTTCTTACTGCTTAAGCCAGTATCTGATACCTGAGAGCTAGCCGAAGTTCGGGGTCTTAGACAAGATTCATAGGATCCGAAGAGCGGGAAAACACAAAAAATGAATCAAAAAAGTTAGTTACTCCCCACCTAGGCCAAACTAGGAAGAGACAGTTCGGATTTACATAAATAGAGAGAGAGCAGTACAGTTTACGACGAGTTAATAACCAGTCAGCAACCTTCCACTATCTTTTCATCACTCACCCAGTCTGTCTCTTTATATATCTCTCGTTACTTAACTTCTATTGCAAAGTCCTGGCAGTTTGTGTTCTCATTATACAGTCTTCAGCATATATATTCTAGTTTATATCTTTAAACACCTATTCTCTCTAATTCTCGCTCACTCTCACATCCATTATACCGCGCCTCTATTAACTTGGGAATTAGCAGTTTTCTTGTTTGTAAATACCTCTCTTGGAAAATCCTGAACAAGTTTGTTGTTATTATTCCTCAATCTGTATGAATTATTTAAAACTTTTAAGTTTTTAAGCGGAAAATAGATAAACCTAAAAGAACGGAGTGGTTGTTGTTTTATTTTATTTTATTTTTTTTGTTTTTTTACCTGAGCTTTTAATAAAAACAAATTCAATTAGCGATAAATCTGACTTAAATTTTACATTTATAAACTTATGCACAAAATTTTCAAAGTCCCCAGTAATTATTAAATTATTCCACGATTTCAAATATAACTAAATTTCATTTCTTAGTTTCACTTCTTCATGAAAGTTCATTTTAAAATTGACAGTTTCAACATATTATTATTATTATTATTTTTTTTTTTTTTTTTTTAATTCTATAATTGTGTCTTTTAAGGTCCGCAAAAATTAAACTACTTTTTTTATCCATATTTCTCAACCACATCTTTTATAAAATTATAAAACTAATTTCAAATATTAAATGTATTATTACAATGTTATATAAGAGTGAATACTTTTATATTTTGTTTCCCATAATCTTCAAATTCTAAAGAAAAAGAACCTATTTTCTAATATAGAATAAACTACAATCTTTAAATGTATGGTAGAAGCAGAAGAGAATAGCTAAAAACCTGCATTTCTTTCTTTTTATGACGTAGATCATTTATGTTATAAATTTATCTTAAAATTCAACCATTTTGAAAAAAAAAAAATGAAGAAGATAATTACTAAGTAATTCTGTGTTCTTAAAAAAATATCTCATGGGAAAAATCTTTTATTACAGGTCATTTCTTATTCTTTATTCTTCTTGATTCTAAGCGAGAATATGTCCCTAGGGAAGTTTTGAATAAAGGAGGAATCAAGCAAGAAAGACTTGATCATAAAAAAAAAAACAGGGGAAAAAACTTTCCTCTGGCATTGGTTTGATCTGGAATGAGATAAGGTTCAATTATTCAGAAAGTAATCAGAGATAGTAATTACTATTCACCGTAGAGATGGCGATTGGGGAAGGGGATAAGCACGTGACATGGAGTACCAAGATTTTTGCTTCTTATACAAACTTTTTAATAGTGATCGTTTTCCATTTTACTCACAAATAATGCTATCGAAGGTGAAGTTTCCTTTGTTTGAGTATTACCACTTTTTTAGTTTACATAATTTTCAGAAACGCTTGAGACGTGATGTAGCCTGTTAGTAGCAGCGTTTGGAAATAAACGATCTAGATATGTACTTTTCATACATATCCACTTTCACGGGCGTGTTGCTGTGGTCAGTTAACAGTACTATTAAAGCAGACACTATAACACAAATTATTGGAATCCGTAAAATCCACAATTCCCACAAAACTGCGAGCTGCCTAAAGAAAACAAAAGTATTTACCATGTTTATAGATAAACATGAATTGGAATTGTTTTAGATATTTACTGCAAAGAATAAAATAATAATAATAATAATAATATTCAGACGTGGTATGGATTTTTGAGGACCTTATGAAGCACAGAAAAGTAAAAAAAGCTGTACGTTGGGAGCTATAGACAATAACGGTTCCGGAACAAATTGTCATAAGTGCACATTTTTGTAAATTGCTGACCGACTACAACTGCCATTGAAAGTCGTCAACACACAGGACCACAGCCACTCACGAGTTTTTGTTGCGCCAAATATTTTATCCAAACAGTTGCTTTTTTTTAGCTTTATGAAGTATAGGTTGTCGGCAGTTGAGGGTCCGGGCAGGGCTTTTAGTGAGATGTTCACGGATCTCCCTCAGGTCTTTCACGGATCTCCCTCAGGTATTGGTTGGTTTCCTCCACTGGGCATTGTGGTTTAAGGAGACATCTCTATACAATGGGGCTCATGCTCGAACCCTTTTTATAGAGTCTGTGAAACGGAGGAGAAAACACCCATACTTCTCATGGCGGATTGTTTGGGCTGTGAGGAGATTAGGTTTATGCCTTTCGGCCGGAATAGGATATCGATAGAAGAGTTTAAGCTATGGCCTTTCAAGGTTATGGTCTGATTTGTTCGGACTGTGGTAAAACTTAGATGAGTAAAATCCGGGCCTGGACTTTTGTACCAGACCCGGTAGTTGTTATTCTTTTGGGATAGCTATATGGGCCCAGGGAGGCTTTGGATGGCATAGGGTTTTGCCCTCCCCTATTTGAATAATAATAATAGCCTTATGAGTTAATAGAATACTTGCACAGATTCCAGCAATATCTAATTACAGTATACTTCTATTAATTTACTCAACATACAATTTGGCCTACGATTTTGTTCCACACGAATTCAAGGCCTTGTTCAGCGATCCACCCCCTCCGAATTACCAATCTAATCACTAAGAAACCTAAACTATAATTCTCACTTAAGTTAGCAAATTATCACTGAGAAACTAACATTAACCGAAATTAAGGAGAAAGTAGACTTATTTATTATTAATAAGACCAATTCAGAGTTTCAATATTTCAAATATTTAAATTCCAAAACCACTTATTTCATAAATTATTTTAAAATTTATAAAAACAAATGTTTTTTTAATTTTTTATTTATTTAAATAAACACTTTTTGTCTTTATTTTATTTCTTTTTTTTGCGCATCATTACATTTAGGGTTAGATCGAATTAATATATATATTTAGGGTCAAAAGTTCAATGAAGTGTTACCGATCAGTGGTTTGGAAGATGATTTGCTGTTTTGTTATCATAACAGTATATTGTAAAATAACCCTTTTCATGTTTTTGGTTTTATTAATATTTTTGTTTAATAAACTTTGACAAGATAATTTCTAGCTATCGACATTTTTCAATTATTACACACATAAAAATTACAAACAATATTGGCAATAAATCTGGTATTTAGAAAATTCAAGGATAATTTTATTGTAATAAGATCATTGGATTTTTTGTTTGCAAGCTTCGTACTAGAGGAGAAAAAGTTCAAACATAACTGTCGATTTCTTTATGATTTTTTTTTTTTTGTATATAGAAATGTATGCATGTATATTACATAAAAAAAATGCTTTCTGGCTATCGGGAGGGTGTTGGTTTAGTGGTTATGAGCGTAGACTTATAAGTGGAAGATTCCCAGTTCGAGTCTCGCGTATAACTACTAAATTTTATATTCGTTTAAAAAATGCTAATAGAAAAGTAGATGCTTCCGTCCCCGCCCACGACACCTAATTTTGGTAGTTGGACGTTAAGTCTGCCTGAAAAAATAAGCATCATCTTACTTTACTTTACATTTAATGGACTACCCATTTATTTTTAAACAACAGTGTTAAGCAAATCTATTAATTGTTCATTTAACGAGGTTTAAAGAACAATTATACATATCTTCACGCACTTGTCTTTGATTAGTGTAAACAACACAAAAATTTTTTAAACTTCCGAGTAAAACCTATTAGTTCTCAACGTGAACCAAGGCCCAATTACAAAGAAGATCTCCTTTACAACGATTAAAGTTGACGAACAACATAACACAGGGCACAGTAAAGCTATTGTCGGCATAGAACAAGTTGCGTAAGTTGTGCAATGAACAATTAACCAAGACTATGGTAAGTTGCCCACCACTCTAGCCAAGTGTACACTATGTAACGGCACCATACTGAAATGGCTGTAATGAGTGGAGGCTACATCTGATAATGACTCAAAACATTGTTTTGGAGTCAGTAAGGACAAAAAAGAATAGCGGAACCCCTCATTGATAATGTGTAATAAATGCAGGGAAAATATATATATTTTCGAGCCCGGGTGGGCTCTGTTTAATAAAAAAATAGCAAAAATATAAATTGAACAGCACAAATATGAATTGATTGAAAATATGAGGGGACGCTATATAGTATAATATAATTGGTGAGCAAAATGGAAATTAAAATATTAAAAATTATATGGGAAAAATGAATATATAAATTAAATTTAAAATGGGTAGCAAATATTATTTATTATTACTTTCAATAAACCAAAGGAATCGCCTTACCTTGAAACACCTGGTTGCCAGTGTGGGAAGACTCATGTATGCTTAGTGAAAAGGGAAGAAGAAAAAATAGGAAGAAGGACATAATTCTTATGTGCTTCCAATTCTTGATTCTTTACCAATACACTGCTACTTGGCTGATGATCGTAGATCGGGTCCCAGAAGCTGCACGGCAGAAAACCAACCGGATGTAACAACCATATGATTTCACAATAGACTTATGCAGACCTGAGGCAACCGGAGCTGCTTACTCGACAAAAGACCAGATTATTAAAACTACCCAGGAAAACCAAAAGTGGCAAACTTGGGTTTTCACAATTAAGGGCAACCAAACTAGCTTGAATTGTATGGACAGATTTATTACTAAGAAAGCGGCATTAGACCTTACTCGTTCGAGTATTACATAGTGACTGACGGAGAGGGGAGAAAATGCATAGGTTACCCCCTCTCTACTCTTAGGACACAGACTAATAAATTATTATCAAGTTAGTACAATACTCTCCTCAAAAATAAAATTATTGTGCGCCGTTGGCGGCAAATTTAAATTTATATTAAATACCGAATAGATATATTTTATATTAGTACATTATATACAGCACATATTTAGATTCTCCATGCTAATCTAAAAAGACATATTTAATGTGCATAACAAAAGCGATAATTCTCTGTAAATATAAATAGTATAACAAGTTTAATAAAAACCCATCGGTGTTCCACAGAAAACTGTAGAAAAATGAAAAAACTGTTCAGTAAAGTCGCCATTTTCGGTCAAACAATTTTTGCCAACTCGGAATTTTGGCATCACATTTCATTGTAATTAATATTATGTAGAAAATAGTATGATATAATAAACTGAAATAGCAGTTTAGAGGAAAACATAACACCACGATATCGCCCAACACCCCTCTTAAATTAATTTTTACAGAAACAGGTTTCAAATAAAAACTAAAAAATCGCCAAAAAAAACAAAAAAAAAAAAAACGGAAAAATCCTTCCGGTTGACCGATTTTGATCAAAATCTTATTGTCGGGTCCATGCTAGCACTGAAACTAAATACCTAATTGGAACTTGGTGCGATTTTCCGTTTTTGATTAATACTGACACTCACAACACACATACACACACACATATTCACGCAGACCAGTTTCTAAAAATCGTTTTTTCTGGGCTCAGGGGACCTGAAAACGTGTATATATTCGGTGAATACTCGATATTGAAAATTTGGCACGATTGCAGTACTTCCTCTTACTAGCAGTAAGGTCCTCTTTAAAATGAGTGTCTACTAAAGTAGGTTGGTCGAGGTATATCGAATGGACGAAGAACAAAATGTGAGTCCAATTCGTCCGCGGAAAAATTCAGGGTAGATAATGATCTCTTATTTCTACAGGAGAGTTCTTCAGAATTAAACCATTTTTCTTTTGAATTACGACTCTTCTTAATCATT
The DNA here is from genome assembly GCA_011037195.1 of Triatoma infestans. NCBI lineage: Eukaryota > Metazoa > Arthropoda > Insecta > Hemiptera > Reduviidae > Triatoma > Triatoma infestans. Next base: position 7,136 of record JAAEAF010014217.1, read on the forward strand.
TCCTGATAATACTGAATTCTCAACAAGTTTTGAAAAAGTCCCTATGCAAAAGTCCAAAAGTATACTTAAAGTTTCCCTAAAATAGGCAAGTTTATTTCAAAGAATCCGGCATTAAACAAATGATTCCATTCTACCATTTATAGGTCAGATTCCAAGGAATCAGAAGAAACATTATCAAAACAACTTGAAATAAAGGATATTGTGAATAAATTTACGTTTCTTGATATACAGTAAAAAAATATAGGAATGTCATGGGAAAAGGCGAACAGATAGGGAACCTTACAATATGTTGTTTCCTAGATTTGAGGCAATTTGTTGACTGGAGAAGTTGAGAATTATAATAAGAACAAGTTGTGTTGTTTAAATGAAATTTAAACGGAACTCAGGAAAGTGTTTTTAAAATTTCAATAATCCTCATTTCACCTTATAATAGCATATTTCCTTGTTCATTTGTGAAGATGTAGTGTTTTATAATTTGTGCTGCAACTTCTACGTTACCGTAATCTGATAAACAATCGTTTAACAGATTTATTCACAGATGCTGTTGACTTTGCCAGTTCAAGATTAACCGGGGAGAAAAATATGTACATATTTTTTATTTCCACTTAAGTTGAACTAATAATACAACAGTGAAAATTAATATACAAACCAGATTTATAAATTTCAACTTCCGTTTTGTACTTACTGTAGGTATAATGTTGAAATGTTTGAACGTCCCCAAATAGATAGCAAGCCGTTTTCCACCTCTTCATCTCTTCACCGCTGGATTTGTCTGGCCTTGGTAATGTATTCAAGTGGCACTCACTAAAGTGGTAAAGGCAATAAATCGTGGAAACCCAGTCCTAGAGCAACGTCCGTTGCCAACTACCAGTAGTACACGGTATTTGTATTTGTGCATATAGAATAATGGTGTGTTTGTATAATATGTGATTGTGTGTCGGTGGAAAATATTGTTGTATGTATGAATGCACGTATCAATGTGTGTGTGTGTGTGTGTAAGTGGTAGTTTTCACAAGAGGAAATGACACACTCAACACTTGGACGGGAAATGAATGTTACATCAGTTACCACCAATAGCTCTTAGATTTTCCTTCACTGAATATTTGAATTAATATAACAATCTGTTAAGTTAAATCCCGACCACTAACTGAGAAAGTTTATCCATGTATACGTATGTGCATTTTCTATATTTCAAGTATGTTTTTTTTTTAAGGGTACTTTTATGATGAGAAAGAACGCTTTTGGATGAAGAAATAATAATAATAATACTTAAATGTAATATTATTACATAAGATTGTAATAATAAGCGAGACTACCAAAATGTATCTACTAAATTACAAGGTTAAATTTTACCGTTTTCATTGACAAACAGCAACTATTGATTTCAAGAAGAGGAAGTCAGTAAAGTTGTTCGCATCCGAGATTGTTCTCACATGCCCCTTGGATATCCAACTAAAGGAACAATATCAATCGCCACCTCAGCCTAAAATTTTATACTAGGCCGCAGGACGTTGAATGGCTGACTAACCAACGTCATGGCGTAGAAAAAAAAGAAAGAAAAAACTAATACCAATTAAAGAAAAATTTATTAATAAGTATTACGAGGGAAGGGAATAGTAGCTATTCCCTTACTGTAGAGGTTAGCGTACTGGACTCCCACGCGGAGAACACGAGTTCAAGCCCAGCTGTCCCTTAGATTTTTTCTTCCTAGAAGCCTCTACAGCTCACTCTCCGGTGATGGACAGTGGGGTCTGTAACGAGAGAGCCCGGTCCGAAGGCCGGCAGTGGACTCAGAAGTCTCCGTGCGCCAATGACCTTAGATGTTGACGTGCCTTAAATTAAAAATAATAGTAATAATAATAATGTATTACGCTCTCATCGTTAACAATCTGTAATCGTAGCAGTTATCCTCCTTAGCTTATTTTTCCTGTCAAAAATCTTATTAAGTGTTTATACACAATGCATGAGAACCGAACTAAGCAGCATTGTTAAAATATTTGAACGATTACTCGGCGGCAGATCACGACTCTCTTTACAAAAAAAGGTAAATCACACTAAAAACCTAAAAAGAACTTACAGAGTTGAATTGTTGTTACTCTAACCTCCAATGTCATCTAGTCTACCAATTCCAAATCCTGAGAACGATAATTAAGTTTCCCCGTGGATCATTTTCAGTGTCCTCTTTAATTTATGACTTGACAACTATTTTTCATCCTATAAATTATTAATTAAAGATTCCTATTAGTTTACAAATTAAAAAAATATTGCCCCAAAATATTTCTTTTAGGACTAGTTCGCTTCTGACAGTCTTCTCATTTTTATTGGTACCATGTATTTGATCATGAGATTTTACAAAAATTTACTATGTGCGATTACATCTCAGAAAAATTTAAATAATCGGAAACCCTGCACGCTAAAGGCTGGTTTTTCATTCTGCAATTTCTGTACGTGAATAAAAAGTCAACCAACTTTTCATCACTACCAATTTCTTAGATTAAACTTGAAAATAATAACATACAAGTTTTTTCAAACTTCACTTCACTTAAAAAAGAAATGGAATCATTTATATAAACTGTTGAATTTTCTCCAGCTACTACTGCTGCTGAAATATCATATGGGCCTTTTTTTTCTCTTTTTAACTTGACGCACTTCCAAAGTGTGTGAGTAGTAAACAGGGAAGTGATGGTTGGTTAGAACAGAAGTGGCATATGTTGCTAAACTTATTTTTGTAAGTTTAGGAGAAGTTTTTACACTAGACTTGCAGAGAGGTGCTTCGTCATATATTTTTCAACTTCATTTTCCCCAAGAGAATCTAGAAAGAGAGAAGATTGTGTCCATACTTTCATACTTTTTTCTTTTACTTTTTTTTTTTTCCTTTTGGCGCCTGTCCTTCTAAATAAGTTTACTAGTGAATGTTATGTTTATGCCATAACTTGATAGCATCTTGACAAACCTCTTACCCTTTATAAGATTCTTTTCACTAAAGCTTCAAAAAGAATTATTGATTTTTACACTCTTTTACAATTGTAAGAGAAATTTTCTCAATTTTGGAAATTGAGTTTTTATAGGAAATACATGTTTTGAAGACCGTGTTTATAAACTGTGTGCGTGCGTGCGTGTGTGTCTATGAACAAAATAATATAAAAATGAAAAATCTCAGGTAAGTCAAACTTGTGATTCCAGTCAGACTTGTAATCACCTACACATCTGAAACGAAGATTTTGATCAAAATCCAAGAGTTTCTTTTTTATTCTTCGCGGGACTGCCAATAAAGCCATCTCCCTCTTGGCTACCCAATATAAAATCTTTTCTTTTTTCCAAGTTGGAACATCAAAACTTAATAAATTGGGAAGGGGAGGGATTAGCTAAGTGGTTAGCGCGTTGGACTCCCACGCAGAAGTCCCGGGTTCGAGTCCACTGCTACCCTTAGATTTTTTCTTCCTAGGAGCCTCTACAGCTCACTGTTCGGTGATGGACAGTGTTGTCTGTAGCGAGAGAACACTGTCCGGAGGCCGGCAGTGCACTGAGAAGGCACCGGGCGCTAATGACCATAGATGTTGAAGCGCCTTAAATTAAAAAAAAAATAAAATAAATTGGGAACAAGTTTCGGGCACACTTCTAAATGTTTTTCGTTCATGGTAGCCTGCAGATCACATAAGGAACATAAGGCATTATCCCTGTTCTAATTAGATGTGCCAGCAAGAAATTGTGGCCAGTCGTAAGGAGGAAGTTGGCAAAAAAAATCCTTTCGCCAGGAGGTCTGGCGAAATAAGGGCTCTAATGTCGTTTGGTTGATGTAATGTATGTACGTTGTAGCGTGTGGCGGGAGCGTTGTTGAAAGGGCTTGTGTGCATATGTTTTAAAAAAGAGAAAAGTATTAAGAAATAAGTAAGAAATCACCACTGGTTGAAAAAAAAATATATTATCTTTAAATGAATTTAAATACTTTATAATAATGCTTAATAATAATCTTATAAATATATAGGTATTCTGGGAATTAAATATTGAGCCAGATTGATTTAAACTCAAATGTTTAACACTTCTTGACATACTGATGTCCTCTCTCGAATGAATACTGGTTAAATGTCGTGATACGACTCGTAAAAGAATGCTCTTCTTGGTAGTTAAAATCCTGCCCTTTATACATGGTTTCTAGAAGGGGTTATAAGACAAAGAGTGGCTATGTTCTCCGACCTCTCTTCTAACGGTGTCTTGAATCTGGATAGTCCCTAACGGTTCATTTCACCGCACTAATATACACTTTGTTTTAAGTTAAAATTCACTAAAATATGTTTCGAAAATTATTTCAATTTTTCCCATTTGCTTCTTCCATTATCGGGCTGTCAGGAGTGATTCCCATTTTTTTCCTTGTACTGCAGCCGCAGAGTGGTTCCTCTTCCTTTCCTTACATCTTTGCTTTATCACTATCATGCCTTGGGTAAATGTAATAGGTTCGTTTTGCGAGCGCATAGAATTTTCATTGCCAGGAATCCCGCAGTGACTCGGCACTCATTTATTGACAATATCCCATCCAGCACCCATCAGATCACTCACTGTTCCAGCTTGTTTCTAGGGTAGCTCGTTTTAGCGTGATATTCGAATAGTTTAGAGAGTCTAAGCATTAAAGAAACAGACAGTTCCTGGCAGGACCTGGTAAAGAGCTACTCTCCTCAGGACCTTCATAAACGCTCTGATTTCTGTGTCGAAATTTGAGTTAGTAGACAGGTTGGTAGACGTACAAAGTCTGCTACAATTCCTGGGGAAGTATATCCAGCCCTCCGTGTAAACGTTTATCCAGAGCTTCTCAGGGAATCTAGTAGTAAAAGTAAAGTAAAGTAGCAATAAAGCCTGCTACTAGTAGTAGTAAAGTAGCAAAAGCGCAGTAAGTCTCTTGGTACTGGAATTAATGGAATTATGGGACCGAAACCCTTTGTGGGATAAGTGATCAGTCTCCTAGAACTGAAGCAGGCTAAGATTTGTCTGGGCACTTACGAGCGGAAAACGCCAGAGGCCTGCAACACTCTGAGCAAAAATAAGCTTTGCATGCTGACAGATTTCCCTACGGGGCATGATAGATCGAGGAGGGTTCTAGAACAAGCTAGGCCTAGTTGTGATAGCAACTGCACATTGTGTGGAGATGTGGAGGAGACTTCAATACTTCGCCTGACAGAATGCTCTGCTATTATTCAAAGAAGGTTTAGAAGACTAGATATCTGTCTACCAGTGGTTGGAGTAGTATATAGCCTCTTTAGAAATCAAACTGAAAAGGATGCTATAGTTTAGGATAACTCAGCACCGGCAGGGCCGCACAATAGAACTCTTTCGTCCAGTGCATTATGCCCCTTTAAAAAAAAAAAAAACTAACAATTTTCTTTAAATTTGCAATGGTTCCTATATATACACTGTCCTTAATATTGTGTACATTACGGAAAAGTACAATTTATTGAAATTGCATTTTAGACGAAACCTTTTATGCCTCTGCCTTTCTCCCTAAACAAAATTTCTTGAAAAAATACTTGGCGTCTCCCGCTCCGTCTTCCCAAGTAAATAATGTCAATTTTATAATATAGGTATATTTAAAGTATTTCACTTATAATCAACATAAATGCAGCACTTTTATTACTCTTTGAAGAACAAAAATCTCTGGTAAACCAGCAGAAGTAGTTGAGACTTGCAATTGCTTAGGGTTAACTTACCCACAGACAGACTCACCACCCACACACAGTTTCATCAGCATATTGCTAAACTTTACAGACGACTACATACTATACAAAACAACGATCCAAAGATGAGTTAGAATAGATTATTTCGGTCGCAGTGGGGTTTGACTTTACAGCCACTTCATCCACACGTCTACATCTGTTTGATCTAGTGAGAAAATTAATTTCAATGCTGTAGCTTTTAATTAAAATAAAACACTAATCTAATGCTTAGTTATAGATAAAATTGTCAAAAATATTAAGAAGTATTAAAGGCTACAAGTATATTTATTTACAATTTTTAAACTTAATATTACAATAAAAAATTACAAACAGTATATTTTTTTATTTATTAATTGATACAAATTTTTTATCGCGCATGCTTTTTAGAAAATGATTTTACTGAAATGTGATTGGTTATGTTGTGTGTTTGTGTGCTGGTAGCTTGTGTAGCACGGGCGGTTTAGTAAAAGGGCTTGTAAGTATATATGTTTTAAAAGAAGTATTAGTAATAATCAAGACAGCACCACTGTTTTTTTAAAATAAATATATTATTCTTTAAAGATATTTAAATATTTTATAATATCACAACTATTATGCTTAATAGATCAATTGTTAATTTAGAATAAATGTTAATCTCTATCACTGGCACTGATTTAAGAGAGCGTTTCCTGAAGTAATGTGTTCTCTTCTGTGACTACAACAAACTATAATTTCAAATCTTCCACTGTGAGAAGAAAGGGTAGACAATGCTATCAAGTTCATGGACTCTAAAAGACAATAGTAGTCTTCTACCTGAAATGTCCTTTTGCAAGGGAATGTCACATATTCTTCATAATTTTGATTTTTTCAAATTAAATATATTTTTATATTTCTTGCATCTATCACATTACCAAGAAAAACTTTCAATCATAATTATTCGATGGTTCTGGGGAATGAGTAACGTTCGGCTTTCCTCTATATGGTTTTCGGTGAAATTTTCGATCACTATTTTTGCCCGTCTTGGCAAACTCATATTAATAAATAATATCAACAATTATTTTTGTTTTTATTTTGAAGATATCACCAACGAACTTAAAAGTTTGTAAATAATAAGTGAAAGCACAATGGACACAGTGCTTTCATTTTCACTAGTCCGTAATCTCATTCAATGGCAATTTGCAGATAGCTAGCTGATCTTACTGAGAATTATGAGAATATAAAACAAATTGACTGTGAATTTTGCTGAGAAACATTAGATTGGATTTCTTTAAGCGAGAGCTTCTTAAATTGAGAAGAGAATGAAAGATGTTGACTTTTTGGGAAGGGTGGTGGGGGTTAACAATAATTGCTTTGCTGATTTGCATTCTTTGTTAAACCACAGTTATTTTGTAATTCTTTATTTATGGTTTGATATCATAAACCTCATTGTTTTTATAATCAGGAAACTTCGGAGTGTGTATTCCCAAAGTTGTTCTACGTTATTATAAATAAAATCTACGTAGTCTGAATTGTAAGTTAGTGAAATGTAAGTTAGCAGAATAAGAGAGAAGAATGGAATAAGAAATAAATTTATTTTGCAGATTGCTAAATTTTCGTTTAAATTTCTTGAAGTGTCTACTAGGGATTGTATACCGGTTTACCGATTTACCGGTTAACCGATAAATTGACAAAAAAAACGTTCGGTAAACTTACTGGTAAAGTTATCGGTAATTCGGTAAATGAAAAATCCATACTAGAAATTTTTATATAGAAAATATTGTGGTTATAGATATTTAAAAGGGCTAAAGGGACATTGAAAATAAATTTTAAAAAACAGGTAAGTGTAAGCAACAAATATACCTAATTATTAATTTTATGTGAGATATTTTTTTTTAAATTTTAATTTAAACTTTTTTGGGTTTGAGAGCCGCTGTAAATCGTACAGGAAGTGCTAGTTAAGTTAGCGTATGTGATTTGTGCTCTGCAGTTTTTTGAGATTTTTAAAGATTTAAAATCTTTACAATCAACGTTTTTTTCTTAAAGAGTAAGTAAATATCTCCTTTTTTTAATATTTAAAAATAATAATATGTAAATATTTACGTATTTTTTTTAAATTAGTAGCAATTTTGAATACACCACATTATGACAGGATATTAATGCAATATTATTGTAAAATAACATTAAAAATTTAAACCTTAATTAAATTTTTTACTTCTAACAACTGTTTAAAATAATTAAATACAAATATCTATTACATGATTCTAATATTAATATGAAATGGAATTCAAAATGACTTATATTTATCACCTTAATTTTATTTTTCAGGAAAAATTTCAATTTTCATTGATCGAATTACCGGTAAATGAAAAAAGTCGGTAAATTTACAATCCTTAGTGTCTACCACTTTGAGCATTGAATTATTCTTCAAAATTATCGTAAATTTATTTACTTTTTTTTAATTAATAGAATAGAATGACGCTGGGGGGAAGGGCACACCAAACCAGACACTGCAGTCAACCTATTGAGGCTTATTGTGCTAACTTTTAATTAATAAATATAGTTATGTATTTGACAATAGAGAAAAGAGTCACATTTAGATACTCGACAGAATGAGAGTTGTAAAGTACTTTTTCTAGAGTTGAATAATATATTTCTGTAACAATTAAAACTACTAAATATAAAACAAGTCAAAAAATAAACAAGTTCACAATTTTGTAGTTTAATTGTTAATAGTTATTTCAACTGTAGAATTTTATCCATAATAAACTGATGATGGAAGGTTTATTGTCCGGTTGACCTGGTATTCTCGTTTTCTAGAAATGTGAAGTTATTTATTGCAACATGGATTTTGACTGAACTTGCCCCTGCAAGAATTAGATTGGCTGTACTTAGTTTGTTTGACATCAAGTGGTCTACTTAACCCTCACTTTTCCAACCCCCATATTGGTTAAGTCGGAGTAAGTCATCGGCTTCATTTACCATGCTGAAGTACACCTAAAGCAGTAACCAGCGAAAGTTTCGAAAAATTGATAAATTTAAATATCCAGCGATCATAGAGGAAAATCATAAAAACGTATTCTACGCATGTTGCAACTCTCATAATACCTTGTGACTTTTTTTTTTTTTTTGAAACTCTTTATTGATTTTCTTTAAATTTGAAACTAAGTATGTAAACCTTGCACTTTTATTTATAACTTCTTTTTCCAGAAAGAATTATTTTAGGTGTTCTGTAGGGGAGGGGGGGGCTAAAACGTTGGGATTACTTGTTAAAACTACCCATTTCTACTGTGTTAGCGTCTTAAAAGAAGGGTTATCTGATAGATTACAATTTAATCATATTGTGTCATAAAAACCCAGTGACTATGATGAATGGTTGGTTCCCCATTCCTTGAACATTTAGTATAAAGAACAATTAAACTTTTATGACAAAAACGGAGTTGAAGAAAATCAGTTAATCATAACGAGCATAAGAAGTTAGAGTGTTTTATTCCAGATTCTTTTTTCAACTTCAGAAACGAATGGATGAAATCATAAGGAAACAATTAACAAAATGAAGAAAAATTAATTAATTAAATTTAAAGTTCAATATTTCTTTCCTACAAACGCTTTCCCTTTTTATTAAAATGCACATTGCAACATACAAAGACAGCTCTGTTACATGTCTAATAAAAATAGGTAAGCGATAAAAATTTCCTTTTAACAATTCCCAGGGTTACTGAACTTCTTGAGCATAATTTCAATTTAAATGAACACACCGTATGGCGTTAATCGATGTAGAGAAGGCGTTTGACTGTGTATGGCATAAAGGTCTCATTTATGAGATGATCAACTGTAAGATTCCCCGGTACCTTGTGTATAATCAAAAGTTATTTGGAGAATAGAAAATTCAGTGTAACAGTTGGTAGTTGTTCCTCACATTTCAGACCTATTTCAGCTGGCGTCCCCCAGGGCTTTCTGTTCTGGGGCCAACGCTTTTTAATTTATATATTGACAACCTCACTAAACTAAAGGTCAAAGCTAGTTGTGCTCTCTATGCCGATAACACAGCTTTCTTTATATCCACCTTCAGAGTTGATACTATCACCAACCATCTCGCAATAGGTTTAGACAAAAGTTTTAAATATTTAAAAAAAAATGGAGGATAAGACCCAATAAAGCCAAAATTGAAGCTATTCTGTTTACACGTAGAAGGCCTGTAATCAATAAATTTGTTATAATTAGCGGCAACTCATTTACCTGGAAGAAAGAAGTGAAATATCTCGGTCTGGTTCTTGACTTTAGACTAACGTTCACTAGAGACATAAATACAGTCAGCGATAGGTCATTGGGTCTTATCTGTAATTTATTTTCTCTACTCAACAGGAACTCGCAACTGAATATTTGTAATAAAAAAATTATTATATTATTTATACATTCGTCCTGTGTTAATATACGCTACTCCGGACTAGTCTAACACCTGTGCTACTAATTACAATAAATTGTAAAGAGTGCAAAATAAGTGTCTAAGGCTGATTGCTCTTTTCCTATGTGGACCGCGATTGACTGTAAGCATGCTGTGCTGGACGTTGCAATACGTTCACCGCTGTTTATAAATTAACTGAAAAATTTCTGAAAATCATGTAAACTCAGCGTACACAGTCACATTAATACCATTGTTGACTATAATATAGGGACAATGAATTATAAAAGATACAAACATGAGCGTTTTTTTTTGTTTTTTTTTTTCCTTAATTTGTAAAATTTGATTTATTTTAATTTGTGTTTTGTGTATATAGGCAGACGGCCTGAAACATTTGCTTTAAAGTGTACCTGTATATGTGTAAATAAAATCTTTTCATTCCTTTGAACAGATGCTATTTTGTTGGTCAGTCTTCTTCAGGCAGTGGTAATCGGTTACCTTTTAATAAATGGATGAAGAAGTAGAAGAAAGTTACGACTATGATTTCAGCATAATTATTAAATAAAAATCTGAAACACTTACACATTTTTCTGTTATTGTAGTTTACAAAATTATAATTAACAAAATGTATACTTATAGTTTAAACTTATAATTGTTACTAAATATTAACTTGTCTTCAATTTTATATGATTGGGAGAATCTAAATTTAATAACGTGACTTGTTTGAGGAAAGTATAACTTTCTCCCTCTCTCCCCTTAAACTTCTTTAAATGAACTTTCTTGGAAAAAAGTTTCATAACTTACAGATCAAACAAAACTTATAGATTCCCGTATTCATGGTTATGGATAGCTCGGATCCCATGGTGGTGCCTAAACGGAGTATCAAATTTGGACTTTCTGCGATTTTTCATTTTTTACCTATCCTGTTTACATACATACACACACAGACCATTTTTTGGACTCAGGGGTCCTCAAAACGTGTATTCCCAATTCGGTATCTCAAAATTGGCACCATTACAATACTTCCTTTTAATGGGAGTAAGGGACAGTAAAAATGGCATTTTTTTAATGAATGTTTTTTTTTTAACTGAAAATTATGAATTTCTTTGAGAAATTTTTGTCAGTGTTTAACATCAATTTTATGTTTATTCCACTTACTAGTGCTAAATACAAAATGGCGGAATTAAATAAGAACTTGCACATTTCCGCGTAATTTTCCTTTGCTTTCTTTTTCTACAATGGAATGAAAATTTTGAGGTTTTTTTTATGGCTCACATTAATTATATAGCTCACATAAATAATAATGTGTTAGAAATAACTTAATTTTCGCATTTTTTTTTTTTTTTTTTTATTACAGAATTTGATAATTTATTTATAAAATATCTACGAAGAAAAAAAATAAGTAAAAAAAATTTTAAACTAGATTTTTCTTTGAAATAATTATCTATAAATAATTAGCCAGTCACATTGTAGAAGTAAAAGTGTGAAATGTGGGCGTAGTCCACATGATAATTCTAAAATTTTGGATTAGTTTAACATATATCCTCATTTCACATCTTCTGTTGTACACTGTGATTGATTAATTATTTATTGTTAATTATCTCTTTGAAAATAGTAGTTTGGACATTTTTTTTTACTAATTTTCCCTTCGTAGGTATTTCTAGAAATTACCAAATTGTGCAATAAAAATTTTTTATAAAAAAAAAAACCACAATAATCAACTGGTGATCATACTTTATGTGGCGATCAAGAGGGAATTTTAGATATTGTATTGATGCATACAGGTTACATACTACGTATTCCCAGTTTATGATTTATAACTTGACCTACTACTAAGGATCTCGGATGTTGAGGTACTTGCATTTGCGGATGACTTGAAGTTCTTCCATAAAGTTGCTTCCCAGTCGGACTGCATTATAATTCAAGATACCCTCCGCATTGTTTCTGACTGGTGCTGCAGTAATGGCATGGAGTTTAATGTTAAAAAATGCCAAGTCATTTCTTTTTATCGCAAAAAGACTTTTATATCATATCAGTACCTCATTGATGGCAAACCATTGGAGAGGACTCGTAACGTGAAGGATTTAGGAGTTACTCTGAGTCCATGACCTCTCTTTCACGAAACAGTTTGAATATGTTTGTAGGAAAGCATCGAGATCATTGGGTTTTGTAATAAGGCACACTCGTGATCTTAAAGATCCCAAAGCGGTGCTAACTGTGTACAATGCATACGTTAGAAGCCTTCTTGAGAACGCGTCATTGATTTGATGTCCTTACACTAAGAAGGATATAGTTAGACTGGAAGCTATACAAAACCGTTTCATCAGGGCTTTTAACAAAAGGTTACCAAGCAGTGCTACTCATTTCTGCTCCTTAGAGTCTAGAAGACGTAATGCTTGTCTATTATTCTTGAAGAAGCTCTTGAATGGCGAAATTGATTGCATGGAGCTACTTGCTGCCATTCCTTTTCATGTACCACCTCGCTGCTTGCGCAGTACTTCGCATTTCGTAGTCCCTGCCGTTAAGAATAATGCGCTGTTCAACGCTGACGTCATTTGTAGAATATGCAGGTCATGGAATGAGTATATTCTTAGTGATGTGGGTTTCCAAATGGCATCTGGACTTTTTAAAAAAAATGTTTGCATTACTTGAAGATTTACTGTTAAATGAGCATGTATTATTTTACTATTATTATGTTTATTATCACTGTATGTATCCCATGTAACGACTTCAACCATAAGGCTTACGCCGTTTGTTGATAAAAAATATAATAAATAAATAAATAAATAAGAAGTCGTTGGTGCGTATGTTAAGGTTTGAATGGCGTGTGTTTATGGAGGAAATTAGGTCTGTTAAAATAACGATACGTTGAGCATTTTGTGTTATGAATGCCAACAATTAATATAATGACCATTCTGTTGATTGTCATTTTCGCCAGCTCGATGTAATTGTAGGCTCCTGCTGTTCCCATGAGACAACCTAATGAAAAAGTGCTGCCCTGTATAATGAATAAGACTGAAATTATATTTTAAAGATGAAATAAAAATAAAATTACTTCCACATCAAATAGTTTTTATCAGGAGCTTCAATCATAAATTTGTTAACATCTTCTCGTCTTAATATATTCGTTTTTTTTTTTTGAGCCTATCGCTTTCAGAGTGTCATTTTATATACGTTTAAATTTTGTTAAAATTGTTTATATATAAATTTTCATGTTTTTCGTTGCGTGGACAGCATCAGAATGTTGGTTATAATCAAGTAAACATGATAATTACTTATATGCAAAATATATTGTAGGCGAAATTTATTACAACTAAATTGTCAACCTAGAAAAATACTTTGCCAAATAAGTACAAGGGAAAAACTGAAGTATTTGAGAGGATGAAAGCAAATTTATCTATATCAATAAATTAGTTATATATTTCTTTATACCAGTACTTATACTTGGATTGCAAGTAAATTAACTGTAAAGTTGTATGCAAGTTCAAACTTATTACCTACTAAATGTAAAGATAAATTCTATTTTAAAAACACTTTATTATATCATTGTACGTTTAAAAAAAAAAAAAATATACTAAAATATTTAATGTATTTGAAGATTTGCCAAAGAATTGTAAAGAATACTGAAAGAATTTAAGGATGTTTAAAGTCAATTGCAAGGAAAGCTGACATGAAAAACTTTATTTTCACAAAGAAAGATATTTTAAGGATATATACATATATATATATATCTACATTTTTTTTTATTTTCTTCAAACCATAGTTGTTCCAAATAATTTTTCTACAAAAGAATGTATTTTTGAGAACAAAAATTGTAATCCTACTTTATTAAAATAGTATTTTATCTAACTTTATTTTATTTCCATTATAACTTTAATATTTCCCAGAAAATTGTATTTTTTTGAATTTATCTATTTATTTATTTATTTATTTTTGAAAGAAAATATGAAATATTTATTTTCGTATGCATTTGGAGTTCTCTTTTACTCCAAGAAAACAACTACATTTTTCATTTTTTTTTTTTTTGGTTCATTTAATATGAAAGCGTGTTTTTCAAACTAAAAAATGCTATAATTTAGCAAATTTTTCTTTTATTTGAAAAAGAAATTCTATATCCACATGATTTGACAAGACCTAGTGTCAAAATCTGTGTTAATTTTTTATCTATAACTGGGATATTTGCTTTAAAAGATGACTCTGTTAATCTTTATACTCTATTTACTTTAATCCTTTGTTTTTTTTTGTTTTTTTTAGCTAAATGGGATTAGCGCTTGTCAAAAAATTCCCATGCCAATTTTTTATCATCAAATGTTTCTAATTTTTCTAGGATTATTACGCCTTTCTTGCAAGGATTTTAATTACAATAGATGCCATATTTAAAAATAACTAGTTCTTGTTGAGATGATAAACAATTATCCACCCTTACCCCAACTAACTGGCCATGTCTTCCTATTAAGAAAGGTAGATCATTATTATTATTATTATTATTATTATTTTTATTTTACCTAAATAAATTACATAACAAGTAACATAAGGTACGTCAAAATTACATAATAAACAATAAGTTTGCTAGTTCAAATAGTCCTTGCTTTGATGTTTGCACTTTGTTCTCACTAGAAAATAAACACTATCCAACACTGTATTTAGTCTATCCTGAAGTGTCCCAGCGCCCACTTCTCTTCCAGAAACTCATTTGTTTATATGAATTGTTTACAACAGTGCCAATTACAGTTGTAGAAACTATTTTTTTGCAACGTTTGGCGAACCTAATATGTGATGGATGCAAGAAACTTGGAAATAATATTATTTTATAAATAAATCATAATTAAGAAAAAGATTGACATTCCCTTGCAAAAGGACAAGCCCAGGTATAAGAAAACAGTGACGTACGGTCAAGAACAATTATGGCATTGTACTACCCCTTCTCCTCAAAGGGGAGGAATTGAAGAAACAAATAGAAGAGATATTTTAAGGACAGACTTGTGCTAGAAATCAAGGTGGAAACATCGAAACACTATTTCAGGAATCGCTCTCTAAATGTCTGTGCCAGTTTCACAATAAATGAAATAAGTTTATACTACCAAATAACTTGTAGTTATTATTTGGAAGATTATATTTAATTGTTAACAGTGGTGACTTCTTAATTATTCTTATACTTCTATATTTTCCTCAAACATACTTACAAGCCCGATAAATTCTATTGTCTCGTCATGAATGGAGAAGAGCTTTAAATTCAACGGGAAATGACGTTTACAGCTGCATGTTTGGAAGAAATGTCCGCATCCTATTACATTTAATTAAGGACATTATTGGGAGACTGGAAGAATAAGAACTGCATAAGAAGTAATTTGAAGGTGGATGTAAAAGTACAGGTCAGGAGTTATGGATGAAAGACAAATGGAATTGAGGAATAATATTAAAGAAAAGTACGTACAATATATTGTGAAATTGGATCTGGGCCCATTTGTAGGAGACATATAAACCAAATATTAAGGTATAAGTTTCATAGGGGGAACCCTTCAAAGATGTAGATTTCGTGGGGGGGGGGAGCATTATGATTTTAGATATATATATATAATATACACGTATGACTTTATATTTATTTAAATAAAACAGTATGTTTTGTATTTTGTTAATGCCTACATATATCGATTTACGTGTAATTTGATGATGAATAAAGAATAAAATTACTTAAAAGTATCGCTTATAAAAAAAAAAACGCAAAACTTCAGTAATTAAACAATCATCGGTCCATATTTATTTATCCAAAATTATGGAATATATTCCTGTGGTTAAAAATCAATAATATAATATTAAATTCCAATGATATAGTTTATTGAATAACTTAAAATACAATATTCGCAATTGATACAAAACTTTGTCTACAAATTTAGTTACAAATTTTTAGTTCATCTTTGTGATATAAATTTTTATATAAAAATCAATAAAATTCTACTGTTTCTAGTTCGCCATAACTGCAAAATAATGTCATGAATAATTAAACCTCAGTACTGGAATCTAATAGTGGGAGACTGTATTACGCCTGGACAGTGCTCACTGATAGAACAGTCTATCACCCGATATTTTGGTTTATGACAAGGAAAGGAGAGCAGTAATGTTGGTGGACATCGCAGTTCCAACCACGAACAACCCCTTGAACGTAATGGCTGAAAAAAGCGGAAATATGCAGATGTAGGGTTCGAAATAGACTGTGTGGGAAGTGGAGACTGTCCGAGTAGTACCCATAATCCTCTCGGCATTTGGGATAGTGCCTCACAAATTGCACGAAAATACAGCCGATCTGGAATTGAACCGAAATATTTATATGCACCTCCAAAAAGCAGTTGTGCTAAACACGTGTCTTGATATCCGAAAATTTTTGAATGAACAATCAATAATAATGCGCTTGGTTTCATCCAGTACAATATTGTATTATAACTAGTAAAAATTACTGAGGTTTAAAAAACAGAAATAATAGTAATAAATAAAACATAACCTGCTTAATGTTTAGTTTGTCCCACACAACCTTTTACTTTATTTATATTATTCTTAATGGAATCATGTTTAATGAATCACTATTACAACCCACTATGCCAAATCAACTTAGTTATTCATAATTGAAATCAAATTAAACTTATCAATCCAGCGGCCAAACACAGAGCATATCTTTCAAACACAACATCACCCAATCCAATACACATGTTTAATCAGAACGTGTTTGTATAACCGGAATATGGCAAGAGTTTAATTTTAACATTATAACTACATCACCATGCTCTATTATAAAGTTGTCATATTCTCCATTGGTTATTAGTAAATAAAAATAGATAATAAAACTACTTGTATTTTAATTAGGAAAAAGATGGGACTGGTTGATGGGGCTCACAGCTTATAATTTTAACATTCCTTAACTTGCGAAAGGGCTGTTTATTGTTTATTGTTTGGATTATAAAATTGTAGATATGGCCAAAATGTATAACTCATTTCTGTAAGGAACAACAATAACAATACCATGTAAACAAATTTTCTAAGTTGTTTTAAAATGTAGTATGGTTTAATTATAATTCTGATAAATGAAAATTTATTTAAAAAAGTTTATTCTTTATTATTTTTAACGAACTTAATATTATCATAATCATTAAGTGCTTAAAATATATTTATCACATTATGTGGTGTTCCAATAAATGAATAAACACATCAATGAAAAACTATAAACATGTCAGTAGCATGGGACACAAGTTCCAAAAATATTCACCAATATTCCCTCCCTATGTTCCCCATGTTAAAAACTAGAATAATACAATGGGATATTTTCCAAGCTGTTGGCTAGGGAACGTCAAAACAGACCTTCTATTGTTGTTTTGATGCCTTCAGATGGATGGATTTGTTGTGGTCTGTAAAAATTGTTAGATAGAATATTTTATAGTATGAACATTTTGAACCAGAGAGATATGGATTGTAAATGAAGGACTTGAGTGCTGTTGTCGACGTTTATATACACGTTTTGTTATGTACACACTCACAAACCACTGAAATAAAAAATAATAATAAAAAGAAAAAAAAGAAATACCCAGATATCTACACATTAACCTTTTGTTTGCATGTAAAACTGAAATGGCGTGCATAATGTATTATGACTTGCACTAGGCTTATTAATATTGTACAATACATGCATATGTTTTATCAACCATAAAGTACCTATATGGTTAGGACACTTAAAATTCATTCATAGCTTTCTTTATATTTCAGTTTGTGGCCTACCTTTTTATTAATGTATTTCTTTGAATTATTATTACACCTGGCAAGATTTCTTTAAAAGAAACATTACAATTTGTCCACTAAGAAATTAGTTTTATTCATTCATACTTCAAAATATTTCTTTTGTTGTTTCACCACATGAAAGAAATGGTGTGCTAACAATGTTTTTAATCGCATTATGAATTTGTAGTGGAAGGACAAAATCGAACAATAATAGTTTAAAGTTTCTGAATATTTTATAGTATTCAAAATTGTATTTTTGTTAATATCTTATAATTATTTTAGTGCTGTGAATTTGCCTTCAAAAAGTGTGTATTTTAGAACCAGGTATATTAAATCTGGTCATTGCTATCAAGAAAACAAAGGCACTAAATCCCGTTAGGGTAACGCTTTTGTAATAAAGTGAATTAATGTGCGTGTGTATTTATGTCTCTGTTTATAAGTAAACATAAATATCTCAACAATGAAAAGACGTAGGAAGCTCAAACTTGATATTCTATTTACGTCTTGTCATCGCATCTAACATGAAGGTTTTGGACAAATGAAACCGACGAGCCTATCTATACTAGCATTCGCCGATGATTTGGTTATGTTCGCAAAAAATGACAGAGTTCTACAGTTTAATATTAAGAAGCTACAAGAGGAAATTGCTGAAGATTAACATGAGTATCAACCGGGCGAAAACGAAAGCAATGAGAGTAAGGATAGGAATGAGAAACCCATAGAATAATGAGAACAATAAGGATAAATAAGGAAAGAATAGAGCAATTAGACAGCTTGAGATACCTGGGAGCGCACCTAAATGAACATGGTTTGCCTTGATACGGAGATAACCGAGAGAATAGGAGCAGCCGGCAGGTTGTTCAATGCGGTAAAAAGAGGTTTCCTCAATAGGCGAGAGGTGGAAAAGAAAACAAAAGTAGCAGTGTACAAATCAAATTTCCTCCCAATTCGAACATATTCCTCGAAATCATGGACCCTGATTAAAAAGCACAAATCAATGATTCAGCGGTCGTAAATGAGACTCCTCAGGAAAGTTGGAGGCAAAACTACTAGAGAGCGAGTCCGTAACACTACCATTAGGTCGAGCCTCGACGTAAGGTCAGCAATCGAGACTTTCTAACAGAATAGGCTATGTTGGCTAGGTCATCTTCTTCTTATGGAGCCAACCGGATTGCCCTTGCTACATATAAAACTAAAGTGGATGGCAAGCGAGGGAGAGATCGGCCTAGATTAAAGTGGGAGGACGAGGTGAAGTATGCCTTCCAAAAAAGAGTGTTCGAATGGAGAAAAAGGTATGAGCTGGTCCATGACCGCCAAAGCTCGAAGAGGCTATGTAGACTTCCTCCTCACATTGCTCAGATGGTAGAAGAGGAGTGATTGTGATGATGATGATGGTTTTGGACAAAACCCATTAATCGAAACTTGCGTCTTTATTGGATGCTCCTTTAATTCTTCGTAATTTTCTCTCACCAACGATTTTCTTCAAACTTCATTCAACATCCCACACACATAATTACCTAATCACTTTTATTTGAAACATATTCCCAGGAATACCGATTTTATAGGGTGGCGGGGGGTTTCTGAGGGAAGAATAGCGTTATGATTTCTTTTTAAGTATCACTTCAGTGCAATGTATGGTTTTTACCACCTATATAATTATTAATTACACATTGGAAGCATTAATACAATTCCAAATATGAAAAAAATCGGTTATCCGAAACTACAAATTCACAAAATTGGTTTTTGAGTTTTTTGAAAATTTCTCGAAAAAGGATTAGGATTTTTCTGTATACTGGGATTACTAACTGTACCAAGATAAAATTCTATCACTCTTACTTGAAACATTTAACCAAAAAAAAAAAGAAGAAGATTTTGGATAGGTTTTGGAGTTCTGTCAGTTTGGTTTAAAATCAAACTGCTCAAGTTTTGTTGGTTTTGGAGTAGGCGTACGCTGCACAAAGTCCGCTCACGTATACAACACTACCACCTATTTTTTTATGGCAAGCCAAACTTAACATTGTAAAACGTTGCAGATTTACAGGAAAATTTGTTAATTAATTGAAGTAAGTGACGTAAGAGAAAGTCGTGTGAGTGATTCATACCAGATTTTCTTCATAGCATTTTCTGTGAATTGAATTGCGAGATTGAAACTAATTGTCATGAGCACAATATAAGGAACAAAAATTTAATATGTACTGTGAATTAAAATCTCAGTCGCTTTGAAGTTAAAACACATAGTGTGAAGTTATAATTTATCACCAAATCATGAGGATTTACTCATAAATCCAAGTTACTGGAAAAACAAATCAAATTACAACTTGCAAAAAGCATCAAATTTTCTCAATATCAAGCAGTTTATTGCTAAGTACGTAGACCGGAAAGCTCTAGTTTCAATTTTGGTCATATATGCAGGAAAACCAGCTGATATTACTTTCTGAACATATCTCATCTTATTTACCTTTATTGTGAGGAACATGTGATATCCTCAAATTTCACAAAAGTTACTCAAATAATCATCCATAGACTACTTCCCGTTTGCCCATAAGTAATTACTTCGTATTGTTCAAAAACTTAAGTTGGTTTCGAAAGAAAAACATTTATTTTTTGAGATTTATGTCTGAAAATGATTATGTCTAACTCGCTAGCAACTAAAGTAAATAAGGTAGAATGCTATGGTAACCTCAGAAAAGCCTTTGACTTTTATATTGTAGTCTCTGAAAAGTGTATTATCTTCGAAAAATTGGTTCACAGATCAACACAAGAATTCCTTTTCAAAGCTACTTGCCATTTCTCTGTTATAAGAAGCACATTCAAAGCACTCGTCTACTTATTAAAATAAATGACATTTATGGGCACGAAATTATTCTATCCTCCATTAAGGTCCATTCTAAAATTATTAACACATTAATTAACCTATATAAAAGATGTAGACAACCGAACAAGAGTACAATCTCGACCGAACTAATAGATGTTTTGCAGAAGGGAGTCTATTTAATGTTTTCATTGCGATACATCAGTTATTTTAATTTCAAAAATTCCTCCTCATATTTGCAAAAAATATTATAATTCAACAATAATTTGTTGAAATTTGGTAACTTTTGCAAAATTGAATTATCTTGCCCAATAAAAATATTCGTTTCATCGTAAATGATATTAAGATAGTTTTTTTTCAAAAGGAACGTGAAAAAATAGAAGAAAAAATGGCACTTAGTAAAAATAATAATAGATTTATTTCAAGGTTCCATTGATTCATCTATTACTTCATTCAATCTGGCCTTTATCTGAAGGTAATATAGCGTCAGCTAAAAGTAGAAATGTTTTAAGAAAATTTGTAGTAAGAATTATAAGTTAAATGTATTTTAGAATGAAATAAGATCTGGGCATGGAATGACGCTAATCAGTTGGAAGGAATCGAAGCGCTACTATTCTTGATAAATTTTTTTTGTAAATTGTAAATCATAAATTCTTTTTCCTCGATCATTTATTTGATTTTTAATTAGACTACTGGAATTTTAATTTTTATTAATTTAATTGAATAAAAACATCAAAAATAATACATTTATGTGGATCAATATAAATGAAGGATTGAATAAATATAGTAGCTTAATATAAGCTACTTACCTTTAATTATAAACTTCAAAGCTTTATTTTAATATATTTATTAATATTTATTTAGTATATTTGGATTTAATACATTTATTTACTTTTTATATTTTTAAGATTTAATTTTTATTTGACTTGTTTCTTGTTTTCTTTTTTTTAGTCTTATTTGTATATCAGTTTGTGCGATTTACTTTTTACTTTCTCCTACTACTAGCAAGAGGAAGTATTGTAATCGTGTCAAATTTTCGTTATTGAGTTTTGAGGTCCCCTGAGTCCGAAAAAATGGTTTTTAGAGAATGATCTGCGTTGTGTGTGTGTGTGTGTGTGTGTGTGTATGTGTGTGTGTGAACAGCATAGCTCAAAAAAGGAAAAATCGTAGAAAGTTCATACTTGATATTACGTTTGGGTACTACCATGGGATCCGGACAGGAACTTATCTGTCAAAATTCCTCAATCGGAAGTTACCACATTATTCATTAGATTTTTCAGTTTTTGCGATTTTCCCCCAAAAAACGGCTCGAATGATTTTCTTTAAAAATTGTTTATATCAACTACACAAACAAAAAGCTACAACTTTTATTTGTAACATTTCTCTGGGAAAAATTCATTTAAGGTAGCTTCAAGGGGTCTCGTTATGTTTTCCTCTAAAGTGTTATTTCACTTTATTACGAAATTGTGTCATCTAAAAAAAATATAAATTGTAATAAATATGCTGCCACTATTCCGAGTTTGAAGAAAATCGATTAACCTGAAGTGCTTCTCTACTAAACAGTTTTCTTAAACACGGCTTCAACAATTTTCTTTAAACAATATGTATAATTTAAAATATAAAGAGCTATAACTTTTAATTGCAACATTTCTCCGGGCTTTCCTTTGAATGTTGCATGTTTTCCTATAATGTGCTATCTTAATTGATTGTGCAATTCTACACAAACAATATTCCATCTAAACAATATTAATTCGAAATAAATAGATTGCCAAAATTCCGAATTTCAAGAACATTAGTAAACCGGAAATGCGTTTTTACTGAACAGTTTTTTGTTTCAGTTTTCTCGATTTTTTTTTTTTTTTTTGAAGGGGGGCCAATGGACTGCGACTTTTCGATCTATTGTGCTCCCTAGGTGCCGCAGGGTATTGCCCACAGCACCCGAACAGATGTCCTTTGAACAGCCGTTCTACAAAACTCCATCAGGTTGAGATCCCTGAGGATTCCCAATACCCTGACAGACTTTAGAGAGGATATATCCCCCTCCTCCATCTGGTAGCTTCCCAGGTTCTTGAATCTTCTCTGAGTGGCATCCTCGCAGTCTGTTAGAAGATGTAATGGAGTTTCCTCCAACTCCCCACAGAATCTGCTTGAGCTGTCACATTCCAAACCCAGCCTCACCAGGTGTCCTCTAAGTCGGCAATGACCCGTGAGGAAACCCGTAAGAACGCGGAGCTTGCTATTACTTAAGCCGATGCAGGCCTCCGGTTTCCGTTGGTTATAATTTCCCAGGCAGATCTTGGCCTGCCGCAAACCGGGGAGGAAGTACCAGAGTTGAGATCTTCTCGCCTCCTCTTCCTTCTTCCTAAGTTCCTCCAACAGAAACTAGTCACCAACCCCACAAAAAGGTTCCGGCCCAAAAAGCGGGGTCGTAGCATCTATCTTGGCCTGGGCGTCGGCCATTTCATTCCCTTCAATGCCAACATGCCCCGGCACCCACCAAAGGGTAACTTTATTCCTCCTGCCTAGGTTATTGAGTTTACCTAGGCATTCCCAGTCCATTTTAGAGCTGATAACTGATGCACTCAATGCTCTAATGGCTGCTTGACTATCGGAAAGGATTACAGTCTCCTGATTCCTATATCCGCTATCGAGGTTAAATTGAACGCATCTTCCAATAGCGTATATCTCTGCCTGGAAGATGCTGGGAAACTTACCCATGGGTTCCAAGTGTTTGATCCTTGGACCAACCACCCCCCGCTCCTGTCCCCTCGATGGTCTTAGACCCGTCAGTGTACCATTTAATGGCAAGTTCCTTAATGCCGATGTTCTCCATAAAAACATCGACTAATTTCATTAAATTTGGTACACAAACTGTGAATATAAAGATCACTTTGGTTTGAAACAATTTTTTCGGAAGAAATTCATTTAAAGAAGTATTGGAGGGGGAAGGAGGTTATTTTTTCCGCCAAAGAAGTCAGTTTTTATTAGGGTTAGATTCTCCCTTTGATATAAAATGGAAGACAAATATTTAATGAAAATGATGTTTGTTGAAAATTTGTGATTTAAATCTGTGTGAAGTGAGAAAGTTGTGTGAGAGTGTTTCATACCAGATATTTTACATGAGAATAAGGATGGAGTTTTGGTTTAACAATCAATTTCAAGTAAAAATTAATGGAAGTTTGTGATATAGACAATATTTACAAAATAATAGGCTAGACGGTGTTTCAGTTCGGCTACATTTAAGGTTCAAGCTAAAGTAAGGAATATATGGGAGATATACAGGATGCTGGATATAAGTATGAAAGTAGAGACAGAGAGAGAACCCCTATATTATAGAGACAAGAGCCAAGTGTAATGTTTATAGAACAGGTAACAAGGGTGCTAGCACCGATTTCAGTCTGGATACATCACTGGGATGTTGTCTTCCTTTTCAGCCATTAGCTACTTCATAGTCCTTTGCAGCCTTCTTATCATCACACAGTATATAGTTCTCATTCACTTTTGCAAAGATTGTACAACACAAAGCATTATCTACCCTCCCTTTTTATTACAGAATTTTTTTTTTTTTTTAAATAATGCTTATCATGTAAAATGTTCATACTCATCTTCAGTGCTTGTATTAGTGA
Source organism: Triatoma infestans (assembly GCA_011037195.1). NCBI lineage: Eukaryota > Metazoa > Arthropoda > Insecta > Hemiptera > Reduviidae > Triatoma > Triatoma infestans. The sequence continues at coordinate 31,394 of JAAEAF010014217.1, forward strand.
AGCAGTGCAGGGCAGGAAGAGAGGAAAGCAGAAAAATAGCCCCCTTTAATGAATTTGCAGAAAAAAATTGTATACTGTTCTATCTTATCAATGATAATTTGCATCAATCATCTTGAATGAATGTGTATTATCTTGCGGCACACTTTGACATGTCTTTCATCGTTTACATTAACCATAAACAACAAACAAAACAAAAAACCAAACATAAATTTCACGTCTCTCATCGCTGTCACTTATTCAGCGCTAACAAATCTTTTCAAAACTCTGCCTTTCCCACCCCCCTGGGGTAATTTTAATAACATCTAACATCCAAGATAGTAGTGATATGAGAACTTTGTGGTAATACCTGAATTCGCTCCCCCCTATATTTAGTATCTAAAAACATTAATCATATACCAATCTTATTGCTAGATCAAAATTTTGATTTATAGTTCGACCCTTCCGCTAACTAAATTACAATTTGTGTTACTCAGATTGTGTCATATACTATGATATAGAGTACACGCTGCCAATTTCAAATTGGTCTCCCTCAGGCTAACGGTAATATTGATCTCCTATATTATATATATATATTCCTATAAAATATATATTCCTATATATTATATACATACTATAATTATTCTTAAATCATTTATATACTTAAATAATAATTTTAATAACAGTAAATAATATTACCATTCTATTCTATCATTTTTAGAAAATTAATATATACATCTAAGTTCAATTTGTTAGAAACATACAAAAAATTGTATACACAATATTAATTACCATTTGTTACAAAAATATTCCTAAAAAACAATAGAGTATTTTAAATATTTCTTTTTTAATAGTACGTCTTTTTAGGAAAATTCAAATTCAATAAATTATACACAACATTGTTTTACTTTCACTTTTACTCCTCTAGTAAGAGGTAGTTTCGCTATTGTATCAAAGTTTCGAAATTTCGTTTTAACCGGAAATATATGTTTTGAGTTAAAAAAAAAAAAAAATGTTTTTAGCGAATTAACAAAATATCTCAAAATCGAAAAAGAAAGGCAGGAAACTCAGACTTCGTATCCCATTTAGCTATTACCACCCAATATCTGACAGGAATATTTTTTGGGGGTCAAATCATCAATCGAAAGTGCGATTTTACTGAAAGAGTTATTTATTTTTTTTATTGTTTAAAGTTTTACGTGATTTTCTAAAAATCAGCTCAACGATTTTCTGTGAACCTTGTACACTATCTACAAAACATAAATATATACTGAAATGTATTTGGTGTGTTGTGATGTTGTAGTTTGTAGTGGTAGCTTGTGGCGTGAGCGGTTTTGTAAAGGGCTTGTGTTTGTAAGTTTTAAAAGAGAGAAGCAATAAAAATAATTAGAAAACCCTGGTAGATTAAATTAAATATATTCTTTAAAGATATTTAAATGCTATTCAATAACCCAGCAATATGCTTATTAATTTACTGAAATTAGTTGGAATAAACTAAGAGAGCGAAAAATAAGTGTTCTGCTTGAATATCTGTTTCAGAATGTCTTTGAAGAAGGAATGTCTTCTAATTGTTCGTTCAAATCTTCCCCTGTGAGATGAAGGGGTAGACAATGCTATCAAGTTCATGAACTCTAAAAGACAATAGTGGTCTTCTACCTGAATAGTCCTTTTGCAAGGGAATGTCACATTTTCTTCATAATCTTGATTATTTTAAATTAAATATATTTTTATATTTCTGCCATCCCATCACAATACCTATTTATAATAAGATAAGATTTGAAACATATTTCTGGGAAAAGTGTTTTTTTTTGGGGGGGGGGTTCTGGGGAAACATGAGCGCTAAGTTTTTCTCTAAAGTACCACCTTAATTCAGTGTATGGTTCTACCATGAACATAAAGCTAACATCCATTAAAAGCAAGTCCGAACTAGAGTCCAAACAGAGTTAAAACATTAGCTAGAGTCCAAATTTGAAAAAATCGGAAGTGTCCTACTTTCTCAAATATAATTGCCACTATATTGATTTCCTTTTAAACTTGAATCTCTAATTGTATAGATACTTTACACTTTACACTAAAACATTGTCACCAGTAACAAAAGATATGACCACCTCTAAAAGAACTTCTTCAACATACGTACTTAGCAGCTGGTCAATGTGCCCCAAACTTATCCCACCTATAATGAGTATGAGAAAGAGAGAATTGGGTTTGAAAAATAAATAAACTGGAAGTAAGCTGAACACTGTATAATGAGATAGTAACACGGACTGCCAGGATTTTGCACGAATAAATGGTAGTGAGAGATTTAGAGTGAGTGAAGAGAAAGGTAGTAGTTGGTTACTGACGCGTTGTAACTGCTGTATGAACTATTCTAAAGACTCCCTTTGTAGGGCTAGCGCTGCTGTATTTAAACAGAGTCCCCCACTCTAAGCAGCGAGTGAGACTCTCAATTTTGTCTCTCTCTCTCTCTCTCTCTCTCTGCTTTAGATCCCTCTCTTCGGATCCTATTACACACCCCACACATTGATTGATTGCCGTAAAAACTAGAAGATTCCGCCAATAGTTCACTGAATGAAGCGTTCCCCCTGGCTTCTCCATACACGAATTCGACTGTCTGCAGAATGCAGACCAATCGCAATTCATCTGTGAAGAGAACAGGTCCCCATTGCTCTACAGTCGAAAGGCGATTCCGATTAGCAAAAGGTAACCTGGTTAAACGACGATTCCTGGAATAGTAGTGGTCCTGATGCTAGTCTCTTAGCTATTAGATCTACTTCTCACAATCGTCTTCAAGCAGTTTTGAAGTTCACGATTGTACTTTAATTATAATAATAATTTTAATATAATTGCCGAAAAAAAACAGTTTTTAGGAGAATTTTACGGTACCTATTAGTTAGGTTGAAGTTTAAATCGCCGCTACAAGTTAATTGGTTATGACTGAGAACGCCTACATATCCATACAACTGCATATTTATAAATCCTAACTGTTTTTTGTTGGCTAACTGAACTAACCGTTTGTAATCATTACAATTTTAGAGAAAAAAATTGTTAATTAAATTTTTTTAATATCATTAATTGCAGTAAAAGAAAGTCATATTAGTGTTTTGTAATTATTATTCTTCATAAAACCGTAATTTTTTTATTTTATTTTTATTGTTATTTACAACAGTATGGGTCATATACGATGATATACGTAAGTAATAGTGTGTGAATATATTTGAAATAAAAAAAGAGTAGAAACTACACCCAGTGGTATAGCACTCCTGCAAATATTGTTAATGTTCATAGAGTTCATGTGTATAGAGTTAATGTTCTTCTGACGAGCAAGTCTCATGGCCATTGACGTTTTAGGCCGTTTATAATTATAAAAATCACACATCTTCATAGGGCCATTGAAAAAAAAGGAAAAAACTTGTATTGATTAAGACTTTTTAATTAGCTGATGTCTTCATAAATCTTTACAGACACCACATTGGGTGAGCGGCAAAAGGTGGAATCACAAAGTTGACGTGTATTGTGGTACAGGATTTGATACCCCGGTCTTACCCTTGGATTTTATTTGTTATTTATATGGTAAAGTCATATATTCTCTCTCCGATGTAACCTGTTCATTATTGTAACCATATTTATCATTTGCAAATAAGGAAAATGTACAGAATTTATTCAATTTTATTACTGAGACATTCATTTTTATTTGTATATGTTATTTTATTTATAGGCTATTCGCCTCCGCCCACGACATCTGGCTCCTTAAAGCTCCCTAAAAAATAGGCATTAATTAATTAATTTTTTTTTTTTTTTTAAATTATTCTTACTGCCAATTCTATTCAAAGACTTTCAGTAATTTTCATAAATAATAATTTTCATATTTAATTTTCTTTTTACCATATTTTTACTTCTTCTAAAAAAGAAGTATGGCAATCGTATTACAAGTTTTTAACAGAAAATACATGTTTTAAGATTCCTTGTAACAGAAAAATACATATGTGCGTGTATTTATACAATGATATTGTATGCACAAAATATCCACAAAACAAAAAAAAAATCAAAAATTTAAAACCGGATATTCTATCAATATTATATCAGATGATACGACTAAAAATGGATAAAAATCTGTCCATCAACATATGACATTAATTTCAATTATTTACAATTGTTACTATAATGTACAATTTATTAAATGTTTATTTTGTTTATATTTTTATGATTCATGTTTAATATTGAAAGAACACAATTTGTATCAAATAATTGGTTAAAACAAATGTATCAAAATTTATACCATTTTTTTTTTTATGGAAGAAAGTTCTCACAAAAATTGTGACAACGGAATAAATTTTCCAAAATTGATGGACATTTATATTTTATATTCTATGCCTTGAATTCTTGATATTTTGACATGGGTCTTTAATTTTAGTTAATTATTTTAATGAAACAGACTGTCCGTCTGTCCATTAACGCTGAGACAACATTGAGAAATCAGGGTGACATTCAACTCCCATATTTTATTAGATTTGCACTGCTATTTGATATGACGGCTATGCACTGGACGATTTTGTATCAGATCCAGGATGTCGCTGAGAGGCTAGACACACCTGAATTTAATTTCCATTAAATTAATAGAAAAACAAAAATTAGTTGTTCTTAGTTTTCTTTTTTTATTTTCAATAACAAATAATTAACTTCCGTTTGGCATTCACTTTCCATCTTCTCTTCTCTGAAAAAATTTTGTAGGTCCCAGATTATTATAACGTTAACAATGGCTTAGAAAAACTGTGAAATTAATCAACAAATACAAACTATCAATTTACAAGTAAGAAATTAAAATTTCAATTACTACGTACGTATATATTCTTTAATTGATATAGTCACCTTGAATTTAATAAATTAGAATTATCCCATAAATTACTATTACTCAATGGAATTCATTAGGTTAATAAATTTTCTTATCAGTTATAAAAGTAATTTCTTTATAAATTAGTTATAGTAAAGTTGTTCTTATTTTGTTGGTAAACTATCACTAGGCCAAGGAGGTTTAGATGTTGGGTGGTATCGCGTCATCTGTTGTCTTAATGGCTGCCGCGCTATACTGGCCCAAAACTTTTGGGGTGTCACGCTCTCTCCGCATTGCCACTGTTGTAACCAATCTCTTCCTGCTCAGTGTCTCTCACACGGACGGCCTGAACTGTTTAAACCAAGAAGACTAGTTAACATGGAGAATATGTATGAGCTTTGATATTCCACTACTTTGTCCCCAAGCTCCAGCACACTCTGTGTGCCCTTCCCCCTTTAACTTAATATTACAACTTGCCCACAGTTAACTATAGTTAAACTTTACAAAAACTAAGTTTGCGAAGTAGTCAACATCTTGGGGCTATTTCATGGCATTGATCAGTGGCTAAACGAATTTCTTGTTTACGAAATGAGATTTTTTTTTTTTTTGTTTTTTTATAGGTTTCCCATACTAACGGGTTTCCTTAGACTAGTTTTTATAATTTTTATTTTGTAATTAAATTTTCTTTCCTGGTCGTTTATCAAGGAGTACCAAAAGCTTTGATGAGGTTCACTGATTCTAGAATAAAGCAGTCCAATGTAGCTTATATAATATTCAATATTGTAATGTTCAGTGAAACCTATTCTAGAAATGAGATCAAAATATATTCAAATGATATCATAAATTAAATTGAGTATTAATAAGTTTGATTACATTTATCATTGTCGGCTAATCAATTCATTTTAGACAATATTTTTTTTTAAACATTGTAAAATAATTTATACCTTTTTATATATTAATTAAAAATTTTTCCTAGATAAATGATTGCCAAGAGAAGTAAACAAAAAATAGTAAAGTTCCGGAGACATGTAGGAGGAAGCATTTTCTTTTTAAAGTCATTTTACTTCCACAGAACTCTAAAATAATACTACTTTCTCAGTTTCTGGGTTTCATCCCAACATCGTACGATTATACTTCAGTGCGCTCACTACCAAAAATGTTTCCACTTCCTGGCAGCTGATTTCTTTATAAAGAGATTTCCCAAAAATATCGCTATATGACAATGCTGAATTGTTTTCTCAGAGATATTGAAATGTTGTTTGGTCATATGTGTTTGTTTGCAATTTGTAGCACGATCGGTTTTGTAAGGAGCTCGTGTGTGCATATGTTTAAGAGAGAAGTTTAAGAAATAAGTAGTCACCACTAGATTAAAGTAAATATATTATCTCTGAATGAACAATATTATCTCTAACTTTACAAAATTTTATTTGTGAATTTGAATTAACATATAAATATTACAGAATCAATTATTTAGTTAGATTGATTGAAACTCAATGTTAACAGTTATAACTGGCACTGAAATTAGGAGAGCGACTTTTGAGACAAATGTTACTGATTGAATGTTGAATTTAGACTCGTCAAAATGCCCTAAGACAACTGGTGAAAGAATGCTTTTCTTAATAGTTAAAATCCTGCCTTTTATGTATGATTGATAGAAGGGGTGAAATACATTAGTGCTGAGTTCTCCGACCGCTCTTGTAACGGCTGTCTTGTACCTTTTCCAACCAACTTACCTTTTAATTTTAAATAATAATTTTCTTCAAATATAGAACATATTTCCATTTACTTCTTTTACTACAATAAAAATTAATAATTAATTTAATATTATATTCCTCCAAGCAACTGTTACTTATTTATTTGTTTCTTATAATGCCCGTCAAACGGGCATAGATAGTTTGAGATAACTGCAAAAATAGAAAAATACTTACACACAATACAATTTTCTGTAACAAATGAAAAACAGAAAATTGAAAAAGAAATATAGAAAAATCAAATAAAATATAAAATTGAAAAATGCAGATATAAAATGAAGCAATCCATACTTAAAATAAAGTTTAGCCACTAGTAATAAGTAATTATTTTACTTTACTCAATTTTTTAATTTTTCGGCGTTTCTCTTGATGAGTTCGCCTCAAGTCAGTTGACTAATCACTTTAGAGAAATAAAAAAGGAAAATGAATGCCTCAGTAATAAAAGTGAATAAATTTAATACAGTTTCCTAATTTGCAAAAGATAGAGTTAGAGGACGCTCACATAATTGAACAGGTCACAATGGAGAGAGAATATGGCAAGAAATTAGGAATGATATAAATCTATGCAGTAATTCTGAAGGGTTTTATTTATAATATCTGTAAGCAAGTATTCTTATAGCCTGAAAAATCAATTGATTATTAAATCCTAATCAAGTGCAATAAACAATAGTTATTTATTTGAACAGCAGAGTAAATTGCGACTTTTACCTTAGGTACTCTCGAGCCCTGCTTTCCTCACACGAGCACGTGTTAAGTATTATATTTTTTCTACGACAATAAATTATTTAAAAAAGAATAAAAAATAAATAAATAAAAACCTATAGTGCAACAGCCAAGGCTTGCCAGACGGCAATTTGAATAGGGGGGCATGTGGTCGCGCTTCGATTAGTTCCGGCCTTCGCTACCTAGGACGCTACTAACTGTAGCTTCCCACATTTTATCACGATACTGGGTCGACACCGAATTTCCCCGCACGGGAATCGAACCCTGAATTCTCGCACGAAAGGCGAGTGCGCTAGCCACTAGGCCAACGCGTAAGGACAAAAAAAAGAAGACTGGTGAACACTCACACAACTTTCTCTTACTCCAGTTCTCAAAATTATAATTGACAAATATTATAGTTTGTGTACCAAATTTTAATGAAATTCGTCGACAACTGAAAAACTTCCGTTCAGTAAAAGCGCACTTCCGGTTTACTAATTTTCTTGAAACTCGGAATTGTGGCCATCTATTTATTTCTAATTAACTTTGTTTGGATGATAGAATTGTATAATCAACTATGATGGCATTTTAGAGAAAAACATTTCTCCCCTTAAAAGTGCCCTTAAATGAATTTTCTCAGAGAGAAATGTTTCAAATAAAAATAGTAGCTCTTTGTATATGTATTTCATAGACCAAGTTTAAAGAAAATCGGAACCATTTTTGAGAAAAACGCAAAAATATAAATAAAAAAAACTAGTAAAGTGGTACTTCCGGTTGAGGAATTTTGACAGATAACGTACTGTCAGATTCCATGGTGTTACCTCAACGGGAATATCAAGTTTCAACTTTCTACGATTTTTCGTTTTTGAGCAATGCTGTTAACATATACACACAGAGACCATTTTCTAAAAACCACTTTCTTTGGACTCAGGGGACCTCAAAACGGATATTTCCGGTGAAAACTAAAATCGTTTACAGAACTTCTAAAAGAATGTCGTACATGAAAAAAAGGAAGGTTAACTTCAGATATATTTAGAATATTAGGTTAACCAAAATTTGTATTATATTTTCTGGCGTATTTTTTTTAAATTGATTAAAAAATGTTAAAATAATTTAAAAAAAAAAATAATGTTTAAAAAAATGTTATATGCACAGAATTTTTTTGTTTTTTTTGCTGGTTTAATTTTGAATTTTTATATGGTTTATATTTATTTTTTTTTTTTACACAAAGCATGGACAATAGTCCATCTGCTGAATTGTGAGGTATATAATAGAAAATAAAATTACCATGCTATTATTTGAAAATAATATTTATAAAGAGTGAATGAAAAATAATAATATAATAACAATTTATCGTATTGTAGATAAATGAACAATTTAAATAATATATATTGAGAAAATTACCTTTGTATAAATATTACACTGAGTATTGTTTGTATAAAATTAATTAAATAACCTCAACACATTAATATTAACACTAACACAAAAGATTTTGTTTTATGAAAAATCTGGTGTGAAACTTTCCCTTACTCCATTTCTCAAAATTATAATTGACAAATTTTATAGTTTGTGTACCAAATTTAATGAAATTCATCGAAAACTGAAAAAACTGTTCAGTAAAAGAGCACTTCCGGTTTACTAATTTTCTTGAATCTCGAAATTTTGGCCATCTATTTATTTCTAATTAATTTTCTTTGGATGATGGGATTGTATAATCAACTATGGTAGCACTTTAGAGAAAAACATAACCCCACCCCTCCCCTAAAAGTGCCCTTAAAGAAATTTACCCAGAGAAATGTTTTAAATAAAAGTTGTAGAACTTTGTATGTTTAGTTTAATATGCTTTTTCAAGAAAATCGTCTGAGTTATTTTTGAGAAAATCGCGAAAAAGTGAAAAAAAAATCATTTAGTAAAGTGGTAAAGTAAACAAACGCACTTCCGGTTATCCAGTTTTTTCAAACTCTGAATTTCAACAACATATTCAATTCTTATTAACATCATTTAGATGACAGAATTGTTTAATAAACTGTAATAGCACTTTAAATAAAAACCTAATCCCGCCTCTCCCCCAGAAGTGCCCTTAAATGAATTTTTTCGGAGAAATGTTTCAAATAAAAGTTGTAGCTGTTACTATGTGTAGTTGATATACCAGGTTTGAAGAATAACGTTGGAGTCAATTTTGAGAAAATTGCAAAAACGTAAAAAAAAAAAAAAAACTAGTAAAGTGATATTTCCGGTTGAGGAATTTTGACAGATGACCCACTGTCGGATCCCATGGTGATAACTAAACGGAATACATGTTTGAACTTTCTACGATTTTTCGTTTTTGAGCTATGCAGTTCACATACATATATATACACACACACACACACACACAAACCAATTGCTGAAAACCCCTTCTTTTTGGACTCAGGGGACCTCAAAACGGATATTTCCGGTGAAAACTCAATATCGAAAATTTGACACGATTACAATACTTCCTCTTACTGAGTAAGAGAAAGTAAAAAAGGAAGAACCGTTAAAATATCGTTAATTAAATGATCACTTTATTTTTCTTCGTTTTTGCTTTATTTATTTTTTTTTTTTTTGCTTCGACATTGTATAGCCAACATGCAACCATATGTGAACTATACAGCACGTGGTGACGACAACACGGTTAGCAACTACTGACAACACGTGTTCTTAATTAAACTCCCTCCGGAAGGTGACAAGGGTTTAGTGCTTGTCATCAGTCAATAAGTGAAACTCACTATATAAGTCTTCTAGTTAATTAACTTCACTATTTTGGAAAGATTTAGTAGTTTCACTGAAAAATGAAACGTATATTAATGAAAAAATATAAATTTCAAAAATGAACTTTTGAGTACGTCATTTACACGACCTTTCGTCTTACTACAACAGCTAATACAATTATCAAATCGTCAAATTTTTTTAAACTTGAAATCTTTACTCACTTTTAATTGCCCTGTTGTAAATTCAGTGACACATGTAGGTTACCTCCTTTGGCAGAGTACTTGGAGGTGATTATATTTCAGCCCAAAAGAAGTGCCTAAATTTAACCCCTATATTATATAAAAACTAACGTCACGATTCCACAAAAGTCGTAAAATCACCTTTTCCGGACAAATAATTCAAATACAAGTGATAGTCCTAAATCTAGCTTTTACTTAAGTAATTTTTAATGAGATATTCGTGATAATGCCTATCGTTCAACTAGCAAAAGCGATTTTTCATTCAATCTCTTCTTGAACATTCATTAGTTGTTTTCATTATTTTAGATTATAAAACTTTCCCAAAAACTTTGAATCAATAATTTATATTTCATACATGAAAATTAGATTTCATAAAAGGAAAAATTAATTTTGTATAGAAATTACGTATTAATAAGTTTTAATTAACAATAATGTACATCTCTAAAATAGCCACGTTGACCTAATAATATAAAGCCATCAGTTATTATTGAACAAGACCAGTTTAAGTATACAGTCGGTTGGTAGAATAGAATGGACGAACGGGTAGAGTTTAAGGAATGGGCTGGTAAGTGTAGTGGCGGAGAGGTATACCACTCTTTGTGCATGATTCAACAGGCACACTTACCTAATTCTCAAGGTACACGTACAAAATTAGTATTCCAACCTCGGATTTGCGAAGCTTCCACAAGTCTGTCGTTAATCATGCAAGTCCTTACCAAAGTGAAACATCGCTAAGATCAATTTTTTGTTTACAAAAGTTTGAGGTACTTATTAAAAAAATATATGTATATTAAAAAAATTATATGTATATATATTCCTAATTATTTCTGATAGTAATTTTAATTTTAATTATATTTCTTTGTGAGGAAGCATTTCAAAACCTTGGTAATTTAGATTAAATAATGAGGGACAAAAACTTTATACAAGATATAAATTAACAAATTTCAGGAGATGAAAAAAATCGAAGGATGCTATTTTTCATGTTTATATAAATTAATTACCCTCATCAATTTTTCTTGGTTACTGTGTAGAATTTCAAGTTTTTCCATCAAAGAAGAGGTTTGTTTCATGCATGTTACATGAACATTTACACGTGGTGTTTGTAAGGAGAAATTGAACGGCTCAAACAGCGGACACCAAAAATAATGCAATTATTACTAGTTTTTGTCAAAGAAAAATCCAAATGTTCATGAGAGAATACACATTGAATTACCAAATATTTTTATGAATTTCGATATGAAATTCGTTTATGCGTTTCTATAGATAGATAGTTACTATCGTGCTATTGCAAATTATTGTCTTATTTATTTGTCGAAATTGGGATTGCTTATAAATACGTAGTTTAGTTATTGGTTGCTGAATAGGTTTTATTCAATACTTTCTATAATTCTGTCGATCCTTTCTGAAAATAAACTTCAGTTAATAATTACGACTTCCATTATATTTCTCAGATATTTCGAGCACTCCATAATCTGCTATGGTCACTCACGTAATAGTTATATGTGAGATTAATTTTATCTATATCTTTTTCCAATCAGATAATAAGACCATAATCTGACAAGAGATATGTAAATGAGAGTCAGCTTCATACCAAGAATTCCCCAACATCCCATCTAAATATTCTTTCCAATACAAAAATAAATTGTGATTTGCTCTCGGCATCTGCCTCGCTATAACCAATAACACGGCCCTTAAGGGCCATGGTAATACAGAAGTTGATGTTTATGAACCGTCAATGAGGGCCTTCATTTTTTTAATTTTTATCTAATAATTCCTTTTTGTTTATACTGACTAAGAGGAAGAATTGTAATTGTGTCACATTTTCGATATGGAGTTTTCACGGAAAATATCCGTTTTGAGGTCCCCTGGGTCCAAAAAAGTGGTTTTTAGAAAATAGTCTCTGTGTGTGTGTGTGTGTGTGTGTGTGAACAGCATAGCTCAGAATCGAAAAAATCGTAGAAAGTTTAAAAGAAGATTTTTCTTGTTGGCCGTTAGTTGTAATATGAAAACAATAATTAATTGGCTTCTCGACCAATTGATGGTAAAAAAAAAAAAAAACCAAAAAGTAAATTTTGTAATTGTTTTTTATTATGACAGTTCGACGTTTCGACAAACTTTATTTGTCTTCTTCAGGAACAATACAAAACAAAATTAAAGAAAAAACAAAATTATAACATGAAACACAAACAAAAAACCAAATACATAGGTGAGATTACAGCAGTAATGCTAAGTCTGTAATGAAAGGGTGTATGTTGTAATGCAGAAGGCCATGAGAAGGGGGGGACCGTTATGTAAGTACCGTTATGTGTGGAGAAAGTAATGTATGGAGAGGGGATAGAAAAATTGCTTTTTTTATTTATTTTCTTTATTAATTTTATTATTATTATTATTTTTTTTTTCCTTTCTCCTTCAGGATTTTTTAAGTGAACAGAGGATATAATTGTAGTGGGAAGAAATTAGGTCTTTGTCTTTTTTATGATTAACAGGGTTAGGTTGGAGGTGGATGTGTATGGACTCAGTAAGGAGTCGCTTGGTGTAATTGGGCTGGGTAGCGAGGATAGAAGGATTAAGGAAATCAAAAGTGTGGTTCAAGGATAGAGCGTGCTTGGAAAGTGCTGTACTCTATTTTCTTAGAAGTAATGTCGTATTTGTGCTGTTTGAGTCTTTTATGTAAGTACTGTGAACTTTCCCCCACATAGGAAGCACTGCAATTGGGAGTAGAGCATTTCAAGGTAAATGTGAGAGGGTACCCGTTGGAGACAAGGATTTCCTTAGATTTTTTCTCCATATCATAAACAAAATAATAAAAAATTCCGCCTCACCTATACCCTCACATAGGTTACCCAGTCAAAATCTTACCAATAACCCATCCATCTATAGATCCCTTACACATATTAATTATCTCTCTCAAAAAATCAACAAATCCCTTAAGAAACACATTCCCAACCTCACCATAGGCTTCACCACTTCAAACAAACTGTACAATATCTACTCCAAACTTAAAGATCCTATTCCCATAACCAACAAAACACTCACGGTCTATACCTTGAAATGCTCTACTCCCAATTGCAATGTTTCCTATGTGGGGGAAAGTTCACAGTACTTACATAAAAGACTCAAACAGCACAAATACGACATTACTTCTAAGAAAATAGACAGTACAGCAGTTTCCAAGCACGCTCTATCCTTGAACCACACTTTTGATTTCCTTAATCATTCTATCCTCGCTACCCAGCCCAATTACACCAAGCGACTGAGTCCATACACATCCACCTCCAACCTAACCCTGTTAATCATAAAAAAGACAAAGACCTAATTTCTTCCCACTACAATTATATCCTCTGTTCACTTAAAAAATCCTGAAGGAGAAGGGAGAAAAAAAGAATAATAAGAATAAGTAAAAAATAAATAAATAAAATAAATAAAAAAAGCAATTTTTCTATTTCCTCTCCATACATTACTTTCTCCACACATAACGGTACTTACATAACGGTCCCCCCCTTCTCCTGGCCTTCTGCATTACTACTGTAATCTCACCTATGTATTTGATTTTTTGTTTGTGTTTCATGTTATAATTTTGTTTTTTCTTTAATTTTGTTTTGTATTGTTCCTGAAAAAGACAAACAAAGTTTTTCGAAACGTCGAACTGTCATAATAAAAAACAATTACAAAATTTACTTTTTGGTTTTTTTTTTTTACCATCAATTGGTCGAGAAGCCAACTAATTATTGTTTTCAGAAAGTTTAAACTTGATATTCCGTTTAGGTATCACCATAGAATCTGACAGTGGATCATCTGTCAAAATTCTTCAGCCGGAAGTACCACTCTACTAGTTTTTTTTTACTGTTTTGCAATTTTCTCGAAAATGGCTCCGACTATTTTCTTCAAACTTGTGATATTAACTACACATACAAAGAGCTACAACTTTTATTTGAATCATTTCTCTGGGAAAATTCATTTAAGGGCACTTTTGGGGGAGAGGTGGGGTTAGGTTTACATCTAAAATGCTATTTCAGTTTACTATACAATTCTGTCATCTAAATAATATTAATTAGAAGTAAATGTGTTGTTGAAATTCCGAATTTGAAAAAAAATCGGATGACCAGAAGTGCATTTACTTTACTACTTTACTAAATGATTTTTTTTTTTCACTTTTTCGCGATTTTCTCAAAAATGGCTCCAACAATTTTCTTGAAACTTGTTATATAAATTACACATACATTGGAACATTTCTCTGGAAAAATTCATTTAACGGCACTTTTTGGGAAGGGGTGGGGTTATGTATTTATTATGTTTTTCTCTAAAGTGCTATGGTAGTTGATCATACAATTCCATCATCCAAACAATATTAGGTATACTAAATATAAAATTTGTCAATTATAATTTTGAGAACTGGAGTAAGAGAAAGTTGTGTGAATGTTTCACACCAGATTTTTTTTTTTATAAGGGAAAAAATGAGCTTCTGATCTTGACTTCGTAAACTACATTTAATTTTTTTACTAAAAATATTTTATTGTCAAATAGACAAGTTGTTCATTATTTACATATCAATAAGCTATTGGTTTAATTCAAAGATGATATAATTAGTTTCTATTTAAAAAAAAGAAGAAAGTAATTGACCTAAAATAAAAACTAAATACATTTAAGTTTTGTTTCTAGTAAATCTAATGAAACAAAATATATGTCAAAGTTTAATGAATTGTAATTAATATTACAATATTACGATGAACTAGCAAAGTGGAACTGATATCTAGTCAGATTACATAACTAACATGATTTTCTGTTGTAAACGTTTTCTCAGTAAACATTATTGTATGAAGTTCAGGAGTCTGGAAGTTCTGGATACATATGTGGATATACTCGTACATATATATCAAATTTTAGTGTCCAACATATACTCTGAAGTTCTATATATCATGAAATTATTTGTAGATTAAAAAACAACTTTTATTTAAAAGGGTTTAATACCTATTTTAGTGGAATGTTTGAGAATAAAACAAAAAAATAAATAAAATCTGGTATAAAACGTTCTTATAGTTCTAATAACAAAATTTCTGCATGAATCGTGAAAATTGTAAAAATAAATAAAAAAAAGAAACTGTTCCAGAAATTTCGCACTTCCGGTCTTAGAGGAAGAACTTCTTATAACTCGTAATTTAAGAAAAATAATTAATTCTCATCGACTTTCATTAAGTGCCGAGAAATAGCCTGCAGTGACACTTTAGAGGAAATCCTAATGTCACTGGTTTCCCAGAACACTCTGAAAACAATTTACCTAGAAAAATGTTTCGAAATAAAAGCAATACATGCACAAACATATGTACATACATGCACACAGCATACACACATACACGAACACACAAAACACTTTTTTATATAAAAACACTTTTTCGGCCATAGGAGAAAATTTTTTAATTTGTATCAATTAATAAAGAAAATATATTGTTTGTAACTCATTATTGTAATATTAGGTTTAATAATTAGAAATAATTATTTAATTGAAGAACTGGTAACTGCCTTTTTAATATTTGTTCTGCTTGGTTCCGCACGGTTGGAACGGATTTTCCGTAATAACCAGCTTCTTTTTGTTGTCATCGACCGGTTTCGGGCGTTCGCCCATCATCAGGATATTTTTGTCAAAACAGCGTAATAACATAGACTTGCACAGAGCAAATGTAGTTGTTACATTCAATTAAGAATGTTTCAAATTTCTGTGCAACTCTATGTTATCACACTGTTTTGACACCGCTGTATTGGTATCGTTTTATTGATACCGGAAGTTGAAGTGATGTGTAAGATAAGAGATTGTTAATTAGAGGGTAAGAGATTAGAGAGTTGGTACTCGAAATGCGTACTACTGATTTATAAAAATATACTATATTTTAACAATTAATTTAAAGCGATATAAAATAGAAAAACTAAGATGCACAATTGTAAATAACTATAAGAATTATAAAATGAATATAAAATATGAGAGAAGTTAGTAAAATGTTAAAACCTTAAATAGGGACGCGCTCGCGATGTGAGATGGTGCTTCTGATCTGAAAACTGATGTAAACGTTTGATGCCTGAATCGAACTGAATCCCTCCTCCAGTGGGGCGACGTGTTATATTTGCATCACTCACACATCGACCTGAGTGTAAGTACGTGTAACACTAAGACATCTCTTGTGGTATATTGACCCTAGGGGAGGTCAGTAGTTAACAAGGGCTGATTTGGCCGGAGTGGTGACGCTTTGTTGACAGTTGGTGGGCCAGGTAGGCCAGTAAGGTATTATCTCTTGACTGTATATTGACCCTTTTGAAAGAAATACAAAAAGGGTTTGCCGCGGTTCATGACCCGCAGGTAGCGGCTGGCTGGACCCTTTTCCAATTTTCAACCACTAGTTGTAATTTTTAGATTTATTTAAAAATTATCTCTTCTTTTTTCTTGCTATCGCTATCACATCACACCGCCTACCGGTGTCGAGACCTCTAAATCTACATCACTCATTCCACCAATATTTGGTAGGTGCCAAGGCCTTTAAAACGTCTTTGAATGATTGCAGAGCTGACTGTCCAAAAGTATACTGGAGTCTCCTCCATCTCCCCACAGAATCTGTAGGTGATATAACTTTCTAGGCCTAACTTCTTCAGGAGCCCCATAAGTCTATAATGCTCCGTGATGAAACCCTTCAGCATGCGAGGCCTTTTTCTGCTCAGACAAATGCAAGACTCTGATATTTTCCGGTTGAAACTGCTGAGACATATCCTGTCCAACTCCTGGGAAGAGTCTGCAAAGTGATATTATCTTGATTTCTTTCTCATATCTGAGCAGTTTGAAGAAACTGGTCGTCAGGTACTGATTGTTATCATAGACCTGTTTAATACTAAGTTCTTTTTATTTTGCTCGCCAGGGATATTTGTTGCATGCAGTTACTTGAGCAGTAGCGACCCTCATAGGTTACCACAGCTCAGTACTCTATACACTTCGTCAGAACAGTACACAAATTCACTTAAACTACTACACTTTACACATTACAGACAAGGACAAACTCAGTACACAAACTAAGGCCATCGTTCCTTGTTAATTGGCGTAGGCCAAGGGAGAAGGAAGGGTTTAGATCAGTAGTAGCGCCCTGGACTAGCACGCGGAGGTCCCGGATTCAAACCAGCAACTTCGTTAAGTTTGATAGGAACAATGTCATCTTTTAAAGTGTCTTGGCATTGTAATTAGTTCGGCAGTCTGTAAAGTTAGAAGTCGGCAAAATGTTAGAATATTTTCCCTTTAAACCTTTTATTATTAAATTTTCTAGAGACAGTACCAGGACACATTTCACCTGAAGATGTTGATTTGCATTTTGCCACCCTTTTGAACAAAACTTATCATCTCTATTAAAATATTTAAGTCATTTGATTTCAGTATTATTAATTTTGTCCAATTGTTTATAAGTAACTTTTTATTATTCATATCATAAATTTTATTGAATTTTATATTTTAAAAATATTAATATTAATTACAAAATATTATGTTTTTATAATTTACATGGTATAATCTTATTTTAATGGTGTAAGCTTCTTAGCTACTAACTGGCGAGGGAATATTTAGTGAAAAAAATCAACATTTTAAAACGGAATGAAATGAGAAATAGAATAATTCATAGATCAAAGTTTTTGACTGTCGGAAGTTATTCGTAATTATTGGCTAGTAGCGAATCCACGGGATACCGTAGATCAGTAGTCCATGCACTTCGTCAGAATAATACCCAATACAATTAAACTATATACATTCTACCCTTTACAGGCAAAGACAAATAATTGCACAAACTAGGGTCTCCGTTCCTATTAATCGGCGCAAGTCAAAGAAGAAGTAAGGGATTAGCTCAGTGGTAGCGCGCTACACTAGCAACGCTGAGTCCCGGTTCGAATCCAGCATGCTGCTTTTCCTAGGAGCCTCTACAGCTCTCTGTCTGATGATGGGCAGTATTGTCGTAGCTAAAAAACACTGCTCGGAGGCCGGCAGTGCACTGAGAAGGCTCCGGTGAGCACATTAGTTTTTTCAGGTCGCCGTGCAATAATTCCCTGTAACAATTCCAACCATGGGAACTCTATAATTAAACGTTATCCTCCAAATTCATTTTTTAGCTTTGGTACGGTTACCGTAGGTATGAACAATTAGACGAAACAACACGAAGTGACTTGGTATCGTGTAGAACGGATTGATTTCTTTAGGACTAATGAGTTTATAAAAGAATTTTTGTCTAAGGTTTGTAATTTATAAACTACTAATGGAAAAATAATTTGAAGAAGTTGTTGCTCAATGTAAGATTTTTATTTCTAAGAAAGTTTTGTATAAATATCACATATGACTTGAGAAACTTTAGGTGCTGTAAATAGAGAATCAAAAAGAAGGAAATATATATTCTTTAGCTAGCATACAGAACGGATATAGGACAAGTGACAGAAGATAAGACCTGGAGGAAAAAGTGGTAGAAGAAGCCGAGTTTTCAGTTTGGCAAGATAGCGAATGACATGGTGTTAGGTTGTTGAGAACAGGTCAGAAGTAAACAGAGTAAGAAAGAAGAGGATATGTGTTTTTGTGTGTAGAAGGATGTCGTGTAGTGGTTGGCCTGGAAATGGAGGGTAAGTCAAGGGTTGTTAGACGCGCAGTGATGGGCATGAAGGGACATCAGCTCTAAGTGGCCCACGCTGACTAGTGGAGTACCGCTAGAGAGCGCACAAAACTGTCACAAGCACATTTAATGGACGCTATCTCACTTTTCACAGAATTTTATTTATTTATATTTTTTATTTTTATACATTTTTTTTTTATACAAAAATAAAACTGTTATAATATTTTGGGGAAAATTTCTTATGTCTACTTTTTTTTCACAAAATCATATTGTATAAACTTGTACATGCAAGTTTATAGTAGAAAATTCAATATCAGAAGCTTCTTATAAACATTTTAAATACCTATCAAACATCAATTGGCAATTTACGGCTTCGTTATATTTCAAAGTTAACTAAGACATATTTTTTTACTTGACGCTTTCAAAACAAGCACACAAACCATGGTGCTTTTTTGGTAAGATTTTATTTCCGAATCAACTTTTTGACCAGATGGCGAAATTTGTTGGGTGTTTAAGAAATAGCAGTCCCTCCTGCATGCGATTATGATGGGAGTTGTGGCACTATCTCCATGAGAACAACCATTTGTGACGTAACTGAAGCGGGCAGCATATAAATACTCCCACCGGCCAGCAGGCAGGCTCACCACCGTACGGTACAGTTCTAAGTGTCTATAGTTTACTCAGTGTTAGCCAGTATCGTAAATTATTGTTGATCATTATTGTATTGTAATTTTAAATAAATATCTTTTTAAAAAATCAACTTCGGGTTCTTGAAACATAACTGGCGCCCGAACAGGGACTGCGAAGGCTTAAGTCGAACAGTGCGACCATTTGTCTCACCACATCCAAAGAAGACTTGAAGCTCCCACCTCAGTGGCTTATTCGCAGTACTCTACCCACAAGAACCCGGACCATCCTCAGGCGATAAAAGAAAAGCAAGCTGGCGAGTCTACAACAACGTTTAAAAACTGTAAGTAGCTCATCTGTCCTTAAACCCTCTAAATTAGTCATTCCTAAAGAGACCATCCCTGAAATGGCCCAAATAAACTACAAAATCTCCAAAGAAGACTACGACCACATTCCCTACTTTGACGGAAACCCTTCTGAGCTAGCGTTCTTCTGCGAGATTGTCGAAAGTGCATTCGCCACAGTCTGCGCAGAAAACATAATTGAAAGAGATTATAACCATAATATTCTTTTTATAAAGGTTAAAAGTAGACTACTAGGGCCCGCTAGAAACATACTCCTCTCACATAACGTAGACCATCTGTTAAATTTATTAAAGTACTTAAAAGAGAGTTTCGCTGACTCGAGATCTTATGAGATACTCAAGGATGGAATTCTACAGACTAAAATGCATGCTAGAGAGTCTCCCATTGACTTCGTCAATAGGATACAAGAACTACGTAATCTAGTTTACATTAGACTTAAGTTAGACGGACTTACAGCGGACGCCCTGAAACAACTGATAACCCGGGTCGACAAAGAAATAATTTTCCACATATATAAATGCCTGCCCCCGACATTAAGTAATCACATCATGATCTTCGACCCTAGCACCCTTGACGAAGTACGAAACATCATGTACAACAAATGTTCTTTCATTATAGCGAACCTAAACTCCTCCCACGGTCCTAAAAGGCCCAACCAACCCTTCCGGAAACCAAACCCGCACAACCAATACCAACAGCCTTATAGATCGAATACCCAATACAGACCGAATCCACAATACACTGTTCCACACGTCCCCATGAATCAGACCCCTAACTACCAGTACCAACCAATTGAATATAATCCCAGGCCTATAGAACAAAGACCTCAAACTTCCCTTTACAGACAACAACCGCAACCACCCCAACGACCAAATTTTGGACAATCTATGAATCCAAACAATCCTAATAACCCGAACAATCCCAACCATCCTTTTAATTGACCCAGATTACCTCCTGGTTACTTTTCTCAAAATACGGTGTCTATGCGAACAGCAGGCAGACCCCGTTTCAAAGATTACATTTCTCCACACGAACTGACTCACTGCCAAAATGACGAGCCATCTGCAAAGTATTCGGAACCAGATAAAACATACAACGACAGGCTTTCCCGCCTAGAAAACTCACTGGACAAAATCACCGAAAAATTTGATCATTTTTTAGACGTTGGCCACGGGAGCCAAGAAGGCCCCCCCTTTTCGGACAAATACGACATACTCTTAGGACACAAACCTATGCAGGCACTCGGAATGAGCATAGATTTAAATAAGAATATCCTTTCTCACCCTCAGGGTATAATCCCCTTAAAATTTACTCTTGAGATCCCTGAAAACAATTCGAACATAATAAATTTGGAACAGGGAATTAACTTCATAGAATTACCCGTTAAGAATAAAGAATTAAAATATGGATTAATTAATGAGAATATAAAAATAAACGATAAGGTCACGGTAAAAGAAGGCCCTTATAGCATTAATAATAATAAAATCTTGTGCGAAGTTGAGTCCAAAGAGGTCATGGCCATTTGCCCTGAACCCATGGACGTCGACGAACCGCAAGAGGTTTGTACTAAGATACCCGACATAATGGTGACCAATTGTCCCGACATGTCTGGGGACACTAGGCTAAGAGAAATAAAAAATGAAATCCCTCACTTAATTAGAACGGAGCATATGAACTCAGAAGAAAAAAACAAAATAATAGGATTATTACGGAAGTACCCCCAAATAATTAAAAGAGAGCATGACAGACTAAGCTGCACTGATGTACTAAAACATAAAATTCAAACCACTGACGAAAACCCCGTATACACGCGAAATTATAGATACCCGGAAATCTATCGGAAAGACGTACAAAGGGAAATAGACAAACTACTCGAAAACAAAGTAATACAACATTCGAACTCCCCCTACAACAGCCCAATTTGGGTAGTACCAAAGAAACCAGACGCCTCAGGTAAAAAGAAAATAAGAATGGTCATAGCCTACCGCAAACTCAACAACAAGACTATCGAAGACAAATTCCCCCTTCCTAACATTGAAGACTTATTCGGTAAAATAGGACGCGCGACTTACTTCTCAGCGATCGACTTAGCTTCAGGGTTCCATCAAATCGAGATGGACCCCGAATCAGTCCCCAAGACAGCATTCTCCATTGAAAACGGACACTACGTATTCTTGCGCATGCCCTTCGGTCTTAAGAACGCCCCCCACACTTTCCAAAAAACAATGAATTCCATCTTTTCTAGGATCCCTAACGTACTCGTATACATGGACGACATTATCATTTTTTCGGACAGCTTGGACGAGCACATAAAACACCTCAAGACGGTCTTTGACAAACTTAGACAACATAATCTAAAAATTCAGCTTGACAAGACGGAATTCTTCAAACGCAAACTTCTCTTTTTAGGACACATCATCTCCGACAAAGGCATACAATCAAACCCGGCAAAACTAGAAGCAATTGCGAAATTCCCTATCCCTAAAACGGAAAAACAAATCAAACAATTTCTTGGACTTACTGGCTACTATCGGAAGATGATTAAAAATTACGCTAAAATAGCTAGACCACTGACTCTCGCACTCAGAAAAAACAGAACCATATTGATCGACGACGATTACAAAAAAGCTTTTGAAACTCTTAAATCCCTTCTACAGAACAGTCCTATCTTACAATTACCTGACTTTGAAAAACCCTTTATCCTCACAACAGACGCTTCCAATTATGCTAACGGAGCACTCCTATCCCAGAACATCAACGGAAAAGACCTCCCTATTTCCTTCGCCTCTCGTACGCTAAATAAACAGGAAGAAAACTATTCCACGATAGAAAAAGAATTACTGGCCATAGTTTGGGTCTGTAAACATTTTAGACCATACATTTACGGACGCAAATTTACAATACAGACAGACCATAGACCATTACAATGGTTACACAATTTAAAAGAACCTAATGCCAAACTAATTAGATGGAAATTCCAATTAGCTGACTTTGACTTCGACGTTAAGTACGTACAAGGAAAAACCAACTTTGTAGTAGACGCCCTATCACGAAATACACCAGAAAAACAGAACGTAAATGCAGTAGAAACCTCTTCCCTAAGTCCAAATCCAGACGAAGTCCTCTCTGCCCCTTCACCTGAGAATAGCGACGACATCCTAGAAGACCTAGCCAGAGCCCTAAACCTTACCGCCGAAGACGCCCATGAAAACATTACCGCCGAAGACGAAAATGAAAACATTACCGCCGAAGACGACAATGAAAACCTTACCGCCGAAGACGACAATGAAAGCCTACAAACGCAACACTCTCAAGAATCCTCTAACAGCCAAGTTAAAATAATTGACGACAAAACCCGCTGCATTAAACTGGAAAAATTCCAAATTGTTCTAACCCGAGGCAACCCAGAGACGAAAATTCCAATCGACAGACCTTTTAACAAAACTCGGTACAACTGGTACACTAGGTACCCATACTGTAACGACATAGACGAATACTGCCTAGAGTACTTACAACCGAACCATACGTACGGCGTCCTGTGTTCACCTCCTATCGAAAACTCCATTGACGAACAGATATATGACCAAATCTTTGTCCACCTGTCCGACATAATAAAAGACAAATTTCCAACAGTTAAACTTAAACGCTACTACACCAAAAGACTGGACATAACAGACTCCTCCGAACAAGAAGAAACTATTCAAAACTCTCACGTTGGCAAAACTGCACACCGCGGTATACATGAAGTGTACAGATCTCTAACTAAACGTTACTACTGGCCAAAAATCCTAGAACATATAACAAAAGTAATTAACAACTGTTCCCTTTGTAAGGAAGTTAAATAGGAACGCAAACCAATTAGACAAGTTTACGAAATTACCCCTACACCTTCTAAACCATTCGAAAAACTCCAAGGAGACATATTGCATTACGACGGAAAGCAAATTTTCACTATGATAGACTGCTTTTCGAGAAAACTATATGGTTATCTAATCAAAACGGCATCCGCAAATGAAATTGTTAATTCACTAGAAAACTATCTCAGTCTATTCCCTTGCCCCAAAACAATTCAATTTGACAATGGTACGGAATTTAAAAATGGACTAGTAGAAAATTTCCTAAAATATAATAACATAGAAACACACTTCACTACCCCAAATCACTCAGACTCTAACGGACTGATAAACAGAGCACACTCAACCCTCATCGAAATCATGAACATTGTAAACCGACAAAAAATTGCCCCATATACAAAACTTTAAAATTAGCCTTAATAGCATACAACAACTCTATAAGCTCTAACCTGACTATGACACCTAATGAAATTACTTTCGGGATACAGCCCAATACCTACGCAGAAGACCTAATTTTAGAACAAAGAGTCAAAGAATATCATGATAATAGGGAGTTAATATCTCGCGTAATAAAAGAAAAAATTGACAAAGAAAAAGAGATCCGTACAAACAAACTAAACAAAACTAGGGAAAAAGTCGAAATACCCGAGGGAGAAATATTTATTCGAGATAAACAATATGGAAAAGCCAAACCCAAATTTAAAAGAGGGAATTATTCCAGGGAAACAAAATTAGCCACAGTACAAAGAAAATCATTTAAAATACATCCTAACTTATTAAAAAGGCCAAGAAAATTTACACAGCAAACTGTCTCTGTTACAGACGCAAATGCAAGCAATGACTCACACATCCCACCTGCTGACAAGGGGGAATCTAGCAATTATCATACTGCAAATGCTGACAATGGGGAATGTAGTCACCAGCACAGAGATAACTGACCTGACTCACGGACCTGGAATTTTGCCCATTGCACTTAACCAAGCTTACGTCATGGACAGACACTATACGTTTATACATATCGCTGACGTGCAATTAATTGGCATAGAATTAGATAAGACCTTTAATGTTATCAGCACCACGTACCAACTCAACAAGACGAATCAAATAAAATCACTCTTTAAATACTGTTACTACCTTCGTAATAAACTAGATCACTTAACCCTTAACAAATCCAGAACAAACCGCGGACTCATTAATGGCCTAGGTAAAGCCATTTCCTGGTTAACCGGAAACCTGGACAGTGACGACAAGGAACGATACGACAAAGTCATCAACACTATTGAACAAAACAGTTTTCATCTTGAGAACAACCTCAAAAACCAAATGGCAATAAACAAGCGGGTAATTGAAGAATTCAATCACGATATACAGATTATACGAACCAACAATGACAAAATGACAACCTTCTTCTCCAACCCTATAGTTAGCCAAATTGAGCTAAATCAGCAATTTAATTCTATCCTCTTAACCTGCTCCTTATCGCAAACAAAATTGACAACATGGAAAACTCTCTAGAATTCTGTAGATTAAACACTATCCATTCTAGCATCTTTCTTCTCAAAGATCTTGAGTCACTACAAAGATCTCATAATGTAACATTCATAACTCCTGACATAGAAGCACTTTGGCAATTAAGCAAGGTACACTGCTCAATAAAAAATTGGAACATCTACTACTTTATTAGCCTTCCACTAAAAACCTCTCCTCTTCAGACATATTTCCTTCTGTCTTATCCTATAGAGAAAGACAACCACCTCCTGACAATTCATGTCCATCCACCTTTGATCCTAAAAATCCAAGATGAGTTATTTACAGCCACCTGTGAAGAAATCAATAGTGCCATGTACTGCCACAACAAAACCAGCATCCAGAACGACTGCATCCGCCAAATCCTCACAAACATTAACCTTTTAGCATGCAAAACGATATATACCTCTAGTGCACCGTTTATTAAATACATCCCTTTTGTGGATTACTATTTAGCCTTTCGGACTAATAGAATCATAGTGAGCAAAGGTAACCGCAACGATACCATATTCCTTACCAACACCAGCCTTATAAAGTTAACCGAAGATGAGACCCTACTAGACAACGAAGCCATTCACGTATATAAGGACTCCAAAAGCTTACTAACTACTACTCCAGTGCTCACACATACCAACCTAAATGTATCATTCGAGGACTTACACCAAATCAACATAAAAATGGAACCACTGGAACATCTGGAAGAGATCCCTAGCAGCTCAGCGCATATATACTACTACGTCGCAATTACAGTAACTCTGTTACTGGTATGTTTCTTATATTTTTGCTGTGTCTGTAGTCACAAGTCCACAGCGAGGAACCACCAATGAAGCCCAACCACAACCTATGCCTCGACAGCCAGCAGCCCCAGTCTACCCAGGACTCTCATGCCAATTGTCGCAGGAGCTCCAAACTTGAGGAGGGAGGAGTTATGGCACTATCTCCATGAGAACAACCATTTGTGACGTAACTGAAGCGGGCAGCATATAAATACTCCCACCGGCCAGCAGGCAGGCAGTTCCAAGCTCACCATCGTACAGTACAGTTCTAAGTGTCTATAGTTTACTCAGTGTTAACCAGTATCGTAAATTATGGTTGATCATTATTGTATTGTAATTTTAAATAAATATCTTTTTAAAAAATCAACTTCGGGTTCTTGAAACATAACTTGGGCGAGGCTTAACTCTTCCTTCCTTGATTATCTGTGTGTGCTTGGTGTCGTAAAACATTGCCATTTAGCCTTGTTTTATTCAGAAAACCCGTTATTTCTCCTTCGTTTTTCTCTATAATTTTTTTCCAGAATGGAGGCAGCCATGTTTCTATTTATACAATTGTCCTTCTTCTCAACTTCATTGTCTGTAACTTAAAACGATCGCAGCAATTGTAAAATAACATTATCCTAAAGCAGCTATTCCTTTTTTAATGTTATTACATTTTTAATTAGTTTTGTGAATAAATTTTCCTTGGAACAGGCAAATTTAATGTTACCAGAAATAGACACCAATTAGATTAGCATATAATTTATATAACGAAGATACAAGCATCAAGTTGGTCTTAGTTTCGACCGAATAAAAAAGCAATTTTTGTTTCATCAACTTAAAGTAATCAAATGCTTTCATGGAAAAATAATAATACTTCATCAAGTTAAGCAGCTTAATTATATCAATCTTTTTCTGGAAACTGCATATTTCTTAGATAGGAAAAGAAAGAATCAAGACCTTATCTTTTCTTTTTTTTATTACTTTCTCTCACGAGTGTGTAAGAGAATGAAATGAAATTGTGTCAAGTTTTCAGAATTAAGTTTATGTTGGAAATAATTAATTTTAGGACTGAGGAGTAGAGAATTTTTTTTTTTTTTTTACCAAGTGACTCAAATTTTCTAATCTTTTTGGATATTATCAGGAGACTTCAGAAAGAGCTTTAGTCAAAATCTGCAAACTGCAAGTGTTTTTTCTTTTCTGATCTTCGGATTTTACAAAATTATTATTTCATTTAAACTACGCTTGCTTAATGACTTACACAAAAGGTTTATTGCTTTCAATTTTAAAATTTTATCCCTGGAAGTAGGTTATTAGGAACTTCTGTAATGGCCTTTTATTTCAACGCGTAACCATCTTTACAAGACGTAGAAAATACAATGTGACATCTACGATTGCTCTCGGGGAATGCAGTTTCCGACTAGAGCCTATGATGAAGACATTGGGAGTGTATTTGGATGGGAAACTCCTCTGGTGGACTCATATAGCCTACCTTATAGCTAAGTGTGAACAAAATCTAAACGTCTTGAGATTTATAAATCATAAAAAGTATGGAGCGGATATTAAAACATCCTTGAAGATATATCGCCAACTTATTCTCTCCAAAATTGATTATGGCTACTTCCTCTATGGAGCCTCTGCACCTACACATCTTCAAAAGATCGACCGCATCCAATATAAAGCTCTCCGCTCAACTCAACCCCCATAAACGCATTATTGATGGAGGCGAGGTAAGCTCCATTAAAAGTAAGAAGGAATGCACTAGCCTCGCGTTTTATCGCTGACAGGCTGCCCTTGACAAATCTACCCTCATTCAGAAAATAAGCAGACTCGCTCCCAGCATTCTCACTAAAAGTTATTGACAAACTAAAAGAACACCAATCCTAGTAGATCAGTTCTGTACCTTGTCGCAATTCATGCTGTCACTCCATCGAATCAAACATCTCTCTATACTTTGTTTTGACCTTGAATGTACACTGGGTGAACCAGAATGTAACTTCACTAATTTCTATCAGTACGATAAAAATATTTCTGAATCAGTACAACTAAACCAGCCAGCTTTCCCGGAGCGTATTACTTCTACACCGAAGGATCTAAGTCCCCTGAAGGGAAGGGATGCTCGTTGTTCGACCCGCAAACCGAACAAAGTATGCTGCACAGATTAAACCGTAATGCCTCAATTTTTACAGCCGAACTCATTGTTATGGGTGCTGTTTTTTTTTTGGACTACAATGTAATCATGTCAACAACTATTTGTCTTAGATAGGTACGTATACTGACAATCATTTCTACATTTGCTAGGGAAATTTCAAGTATGAAAAGGAATGATCAATTATTATATAACTATATTAAAGAGAATATAATAATATATAATAATGTAATAATATAATATGTAAGAGAATGTAGTGTGGGTGTTTTACACAATATTATTATTATCTATATAAATATGCAATTTGTGAAGCTACTTGATCAAGCATTGATCAAGTCCCGTATCAATAGATTAACAAAATTATTATTTAGAATGACATAAATAATCTTATTTAATATAAAGCTTATTTATAAAGAATTCAATAATTGAGCTTAAAGTTAATTAGCTCAATTAAGATAAGAATTATATACTTGTCCAACTAATAGAAAAATAAACATATCCATCCTTAATTTAATAAATAAAGATATTACATTAAAATTAAACGAGAAAACATAATAAATTATAATTAACAAAATAAATAATGACTATATACATAGATATATATCAAACCAAAATCTAATATATATATATATAATATGCAGTGTACGTTCAAGGTTTGGGTTTTTCCTCGGCACTGTGTATTACCTGTGTAGGAAGTGATAACGAAAGTAACAATACTTACACTTACACACACACACACGCACACACTCTTAACTGAGAATACTGGCACGTTTTCCAACTGGGATAATTGTGTCATTGGGTCACATACTCCTTTCTCGTAGGGGCTTAACTTCTTTTATTTTCTTTTTTCTTTAACACTATTTTACCAATACAACTGTTACTAGTGGGATCTTTACAACTTAGCTTAGCCATTCGGTGATGAAGGCTATAGGAGGCACACACTTTCTACAATATGGGGACACCCACATATACTGGATTAAATCCATGGATCTGATCACTTTCACTGGCTACTTTCATAGAAACTCTCTCTTTCTTATTATAAAAGGTAGGAAATGCTACGCACCACTAAACAAGTTGTATACAAAGAATTCTACAGTAGCATTTTTTTTTTAATTTTTTGCTTTATTTCGAATTCTATTTTTTTTTTTTTTTAATAAAAGAAAATTTGGCATTTTTGTAGTTTAATCTTATTGGCTAAAGCACTGGAGTGTTGTTTCAACTTTAGAGACGTCACTACTCTGAAGAAGCTTATTGTAATATGGGCGAAACGTCAGTTTACGACAAAACAGTGATGCGATCTCTACACGAATGCTAAAGTGTTTATCAGATTTATAGTAATGTGTAATGGAAGAAAGAAATGAAAGAAAATAATAGTTTTGAAAAATAGTTTAGAATATTTTATAGTTTGAAAAATAGAATTTTGTTAATATTTAAATGTATCTTAGTGCAGTGAAGCCAGGTACTACCAAAAGACAAAGGGCTAGAAACAGTTAGGGTAACTCCCTCCAGACATACCAGCATTATTTGAAAATATTTGAACTATGAAGAGAAGACATTCTTTTAAGACAGTCAGAGCTAGACATTCACCAAAACACATCAGGACTGTGCCAGTTATAAAACATAAGAGTTTATTCCAATTAATTTCAGTAAATTAATAAGCATATTGCTGTGTTATTGTAAAGATTAAATTCTTTTAAAGAAGAATATATTATTTCAAAACAGTGGTGCTCTCTTGATTATTTCTTATTATTCTCTTTTAAACATATATACTTACAGGCCCTTTCACTAAACCGCTCAAGCCACTACAAGCTACCACTACACTACAACACATCACACCAAATACATTTCAAATGTTAATTATTTTTTAATGATTATATTATAAAATATTGATTATTTCGTATAATAATTTGCTATAAATAATTACCCAATCACAGTGTACAAAAGAAAGTCTGAAATATGAGTGTATGTTAGGGCCAATCAGAAAATTATAATTATCATGTTGACCACGCCCACATTTCAAAACTTTGTTTTTTAGACTGTGTTTGGGTAATTAGTTATAGCTAATTATTTCTATGAAAAATCTAGTTTAGGATATTTTTTTACTAATTTTCTCTTCATAGGTATTTTATTAATTATCAAATTGTGTAATAAAAATTTTATATAAAAATATGGAAAAATTCAAGTTATTTCTAACATATTATTTACTGCTTAACATAATTATTGTGGGCTATTAAAGTCAGAATTTTCATTGCATTACTGAAAAAGAAGGCAAAAGAGAAATAGGCGGAAATGTAAGATTTAATGTAAGTCGGCCATTTTTACTAGTGGTACAAAATAAAAGTGATGTTAAATACCGACAAAAATTTCTCAAAGGAATTCATAATTTTCAGTTAAAAAAAAAAAAAACATTCAGTAAAAAATAACCATTTTTCCTGCCACTTATTCCTATTAAGAGGAAATATTGCTATTGTGTCAAATTTTCGATATCGAGTTTTCCCAGAAAATCGCATAAAGTTCGAACTTTATATTTCGTTTAAATGGGAACTTAACAATAAGGTTTGCATAAAGTCGGTCAACTGGAAGTAACAGTTTACTGAGTAAATTTTTTTGATTTTTTGAAATTTTCTCGAAATTGGCTTCAACGATTTTGGCTTTAATCTTGGTTTATTAAATAACCATACAAAAAGCTAAAACTTTTATTTTGTAATATTTCTCTCCAAATATTTATATAATAGGGTTTATGAGGAAGGGGAGATGTTTGACGGCCACTTAAAATGACATTCTAATGTTTTATACGATTCTATCATATAAATAATATTAATCTGAATTAAATATGGTCGAAATTCCGAGTTTGAAAAAAAAAATCGATTGAACTGAAGTGCGATTTTATGGAGCACTTTTCAGTTTTTTCCATTTTCTCCACATAAATACCGACGGGTGCTTTATAATTAGTATACTATCACTAATGAAGGAAAGGATTTTGAGTTTCGGTCTTTTTTTAACCAAAAATAAAAAAACTTAAATTTTTGCCAACGTTTCGACAAATATATTGTCTTTTTCAAGGCATAAAAAATAAAAAATCTTTAAAACATATCCAACTTGAATACTTACGTAAAATTTAGAACTAAAAAGTTGAGAACACCTCAACAACACAGAGAAAAGTGAAAGAAAGACAAAGACCATTCACTACAAACATTTCTTCGTACCCAAAACATTTATATCCGGTGAAAACTCAATTCCGAAACTTTGATGGGATTGCAATATTTTCCCTGAAGAATAAGAGAAAGTAAAAATTATTTTTCTTTTTAATTATTAAAATCGCTAGTGTGTGAGAAGTCTTGAAGCTACACAGTATAATATGGAACTTGTACCTATTTGTTATGGAACTATTAATATTAAATATTGCAATATTTCATTTCTTGCGCTTGCAAAACCCTAACCCATGGCGCAACAGCCCATGAAGGGCCAAGGCTAGCCAAACGACGATTTGAATAAGGGGCGCGTGGCAAGCACACCGCAGTTCCCACGCCGTTTAGTTCCGGTCTTCGCTACTTAGGGCGCTACTAACTGTAGCTTCCCACATCCCCGTGTAGGTCCCGAGGTAGAATAGGCCTAAGGTATGCCCTGCCTGTCGTAGCAGGCGACTTAAAGGAAAACCCTGCACTGGACAAGTCGTATCTTCTAATAAGATATGTATGAGTCCTTGTGTGGAAAGTAAATTCTAGTTGTGTCACTCTTACTTCAACAACTAGAGACATTTTGGCGTAGGCTTGTGGCGAAGCCATCGCCCATCCTGCAGGGTGAAACCAGCCTCTGGCTCTCCAGTTTGGGGATTCCCTTGCCTGCAAGGTTCCTGGGTTACTAAAACCCCTGTGCTTGAGGCAATGGACAGGAATCAGTAGATAGACATTAGATCCATCGGGCGTGCGATCAGTCTCGCTAGCTTGTTAGAGTTAAAATACTGAAGTACGGGTGCAAGCTACTTTCCGAGCCAATTGCTTACAATTGAGGTAGGATTCGTAGTGGCCGTGGTTTAGCCAATAACTCCAATGACCGAGGTCATGAGTTGAGCGGGAGGAGACTCGCAATATAAAATTAACCCCGGAGCCAGCCCGCTGCTGGAAGCGCATTTGGTGGGTGTGCGCGGTTCACCAGAGCCCGCTAGAGAGTGCCTTCTCTAGCTTCTGGTAGTGGTGTGTGACTACGTTGTGGGATCACTCTGCGTGCAGGTTGAGCGTAACTCAACCTGCCCTTAAATGGGTCAATCGGAGAAGTGCTTCGGCACTTCTGCTATGGTCGGGCATTGCACTAAAAGTCCTTCCATGATGGTGACACCCCCTTCTTGCAATGGGGGACCGGTAAGCCCGAACGGGTAGGTGCGGTATAGAAAGATCCCCCGAAGTACCAGGAGGAAAAGGGGTATACGGGAAGAATGTAGTTCCCACTTTTTATCACAATGCTGGGTCAACTCCGACTTTGCCTTCATGGGAAATATTCGATCATTAAATCGTTAAGATTATTTTGCACACTACTAATAATGAAGGGGCTATTAATAATTATTTCCTTGCAAGTAAAATAGTATTAAACTAAAAAATTGTTTTGTTTTTTCAGGTGGACATTGTACTAACAGCAGTCTCACAGGGGCGCTGTGCACAAAGGTGAGTGAGATACATTAATTTGCAGGGTATATCGAACTTGATGCATAACAAGCAAAAAGGAAATAAGGCATCGGATTTTGATGATTTTTTTTATAAAAGACATACCGAAAAATAATGTATTGCCATGTATCACTGAGTAGAGTGGAAACTTCTTTTAATTGACGTCATTGTTTCGTTTGAATCAAAATTCGTTTTTCCATTTTTCTAGAATAAGTCGGTTGAAATGATAATATTAGTAAACTTGTGAAATATCAAGAAATTATACGTTCAACTGTACAATAAAAAGCATGTAATTTAATAAAAACATAATCAACAAATC
This sequence comes from Triatoma infestans, assembly GCA_011037195.1. Lineage (NCBI taxonomy): Eukaryota > Metazoa > Arthropoda > Insecta > Hemiptera > Reduviidae > Triatoma > Triatoma infestans. The sequence continues at coordinate 64,489 of JAAEAF010014217.1, forward strand.
TCAATATTTTCAATGTAAACAAGTAAATGAAATTCTCAAATATTTATTAGAACATACATAATTATCTTAGGCTCCCATTTAAATAATCATATAATTAACTTTTTGGAAAACGTGTTCCAAAAAAAGAAAAGAAAAAAGAAGGGACCAAAAAAGAAGCACACAAATGTTAGAAAATTGTTTCAACTTTTTTTTTAAGACAATGAAAAATAATTAAGGATGTACTTAAAGATGTATTCACTCTATTTGGATGCTCTAACGATTTTGAAGTTGCATCAGCTTTTCCACAAGTAGCCACAATAATACGTACTTCTGATGAGAAATTTGACATAATTCTTACCAATAATTGAGAAACCAAACAATAACTTTTTTAAAACTAAATATTTTAGGTGGAGTAAAATGTGGTGCTTAACTTGGGGGTGCTTAACAAATAAGAGATTTTGTTAGGGGATAGTATAATGTGACCTGAAAGAGCTATTGTGGCTCCCCACTCATAAGCCTTTTGCTGTCAGTATTCTCTAGTAACAGAGAACAACTAGCACCATTGGGCCGTGTACTGTAGTGGCTCCCAGGATGAGAAAATCTAAAGTCAGCATTACTAGACTTGAATCCGAGACTTTCCTTACACTACCCTTAAAATAAATTAACAGAAGTTATAATAGGTAGTAAATAACTAAACAGTAGTAGTAATTAGCTGAAATCATTACTGTAATTAATTGAAAGTAATGCAAAAACCACTTGTGCAATTAAATTTTAAATTAAACCCACACAGATTTTCTCTGTCAACCTTTAGTTTTATGACAGATGTTTTCTTAATTCAGATATTCAGCTAAGCATTCAGCTATCCGTCTCTAAGCAAACAAAGCTGAAGATTTTTATTACAATGATACCTTCCAACCCTTATATACGGATGTAATTCCTGGGCCCTTATGAGAAACTGCAATAGCCGAATATAAACGGCGGAAATGCGATTTGGAGGTAAGATGCGATTTGGATGGTAAATGCGAGAGTGGAAGGTAAGACAAGTAGGGACCGAGTAAGGAACAGACCACTATTAGAAGTAACCTGGGTTGTGAAGGGAGGGAATCAGACTCACCCATCTAAGATGGTTTGGGCATATTATAAGGATGGAGCATGCAAGGCATCCTAAAAAAAGCCTATGAAGCCGGGTGTACTGGTAAGAGACCAAGAAAAAGAAGAAGAATCACCTAGCTAGATAATGTTGCATAATGCATCGGGGAAACTGGCATGACAGTGGGCAAGGCTAGATCAATGGCCAGAGATAGAGTTGGATGGCGACTCATTTGCAAATCCTCTACACTTCAAGGTAGAAGAGGAAGAGGATAAGATAAGATTCAAGTATCCTCCGGTCTCTGAGCTGCTTGTTGAACTTAACTTTATGAACTGGCACTAGCAACAGATACAATTATTTCTCCGAAGAGAGTTTATGTCTGGCTGTGCCAACTACTTATATGATGATATCCTGCGATTTCACAAATATTGTGTACTTTAAATATTTACTTGTATACTTTAAATATTTACTTGTATACTTTAAATATTTACTTGTATACTTTAAATATTTACTTGTATACACTTTAAATATTGTGTAAGTTATTTCATGGGAATTAACAACATTACAATAACCTTACTTTCTACTAACAGTGCCTTTAAGAATGCAATTTCGATGAAAGGAAATCGACATGTTTGGTATTCAGAATAATCTTTAGAAAATATTTAAGATAATTATTTTTGATAAAATACCATATACTATATTATTAATAAAATTAAATTTAGAAAGAGAATCTAACGCAAAGATATGGTATCAACATACGGTTTTAGTGTATTGCGAAAGTTAAATGACTTTATTATGTTCGTCATAATACTTTAAAGGAAAAACAGTAGCAATTAAAATACAAATACTAAAAGTTACAAAAAGAAATTGAAAATGTGAAAGAAACTAATTCCTTTCCTTTTCTTAATAAATAGGGCACCAGATATGCACGTTTAAAGAATATATCTAAGAAGATCATATTTACCTAGAAAGGAAGCATTTATTTAAAAAAAAACTAATTAAAACTTAAAAAATATTTAGTGAAAACAAAAACAAATGGCAGTAAGATTATAATTAAATTTATGCTAATTAAGTAAATAGCTTCATTAGTTCTTGTAAATTAATTGTAGTTAATTTAAGCAATAAATTTTTTTGAAAAGAAAGTATTACAATTATAATAATGAAAATTATATAAACCATTATTGTTGTAGAATGTGAATTAACAATATTAGATAAGTGATGTAGTAATTTCATAGAACGTTGGACATTAAAAGATAGGCTAAGGTTGTTTATAAAAGCATTTAATAGAATAAGTGTCGTGAAATGTTAGCAAAGGTGTTTGGTAGAAGTACATGTGCTGGCTAAGAGATGCCCCGGCCCACTGGATGGGGTATAGAGAGAGTCGAGTAGGTAGGCTCATAAGCTGTGTTACAGCTGCAGCAGCACAACTCCTACCGGCAGGTTGACAACGCTAATGCAATACACTCACAGCGCCAACACGTAATCCTATAAACAAGGCCAGAGTGTACGAGAGAGTGTGAGAGTATGAGAAAGAGATAGGCACTCTTCTTCCCGTCTATTCTTGTATCGGAGGAGATAACAGGTGAGGTAGCAAATATCAAGGCTTGCTGAAGTACCTTCTACTACTGCCAAGCTAAAATCTGATTTACCTATATACACCTTTAGAAAATCGTATTAAGGTATATATAATTTGGTAAACCAATTTACAGTTGTGTACCTCATATAATATTTAGTAATGTTAACATAAAATTAGATCATGGAATTATAAAATTGAAATATAAAAAAAAATAATATCTTAAATTATATAAATTTTTTTATAAATATAAATTATATATTAAAAAAAACAAAAAATCTGATGTGAAACACTCACACAACTTTCTCTTACTCCAGTTCTCAAAATTATAATTGACAAATTTTATACTTTGTTTACCAAATTTAATGAAATTCGTCGAAAACTTAAAAAAACTGTCCAGTACAAGCGCACTTCCGGTTTACTAATTTTCTGGAAACTCGGAATTTTGGCCATCTATTTATTTCTAATTAACTTTGTTTGGATGATAGAATTGTATAATCAACTATGATAGCACTTTAGAGAAAAACATAAACCCACCTCTCCTTCAAAAGTGCCATTAAATGAATTTTCCCAGGGAAATGTTTTAAATAAAAGTTGTAGAACTTTGTATGCTTAGTTTATATATGAAGCTTCAAGAAAATCGCGAAAAAGTGAAAAAAAATCATTTAGTAAAGTGGTAATTTAAACGCACTTCCGGTTATCCGATTTCTTTCAAACTCGGAATTTCAACAACATATTCAATTCTAATTAACATTATACAGATGATAGAATTGTTTAATAAACTGAAATATCACTTTAAATAAAAACCTAACCCCAACTCTCCACCAATAATTGCCCTTAAATGAATTTTCCCAGAGAAACATTACAAATAAAGTTGTAGTACATTGTATGTGGAGTTGATATACCAAGTTTGAAAAAATTCGTTGGAGCTATTTTTGTGAAAAACGCAAAAAAGTAAAAAAAAAAAAAAAACAAGTAAAATGGTACTTCCGGTTGAGAAATTTTGACAGATAACCCAATGTCAGATGTCATCGTGATACCTAAACGGAATATTAAGTTTCAACTTTCTACGGTTTTTCGTTTTTTTGAGCTATGCAGTTCACATACACACACACACACACATACATATATACCATTTGCTAAAAACAAAATTTTTGTACTCAGGGGACCTCAAAACGGATATTTCCGGTGAAAACACGATATCGAAAATTTGACACGATTACAATACTTCCTCTCTTACTAGGAGTAAGAGAAAGTAAAAAACAAAACAAACCAAACAGCTCTTTCGAAATATTATATTTACTCAGTGATTCATTTTAATATTGAGATTGTATTTTTAATAAATATTCACCCTGATAACTTTATTTTAAAGAATTTTCTACTTTTATTTCATTTAATTAATTCATTTGTTTGTTTTTTCTTAAATTAATTAAAAAATATATTCACTGCTATATAATATAAATATTTCACTGTACATTTATAAATCAATTTCTGTAAAATATTTACTCTCTGCTGAATTTCACATCTACCTTACCTTCTCTTACTATTGTAATAAGACATAGTATTGAGGACTTCAAATTTTTGGATTTGAGTTTACCACGGTAGCGCATGTTTTAAGAACTGTTCAATATTAAAACAAAACTGTTATTAGCAAATGCTATGTTCATTTGTATGTGGTTTGTATAATACAATAAATATAGTATGTTTACACATCGATATAATAATAATAACAATGTGTTTTGGTATATTTATTTATACACAACATTTACAAATTATTGTAAAAAAAAAAAAAACAAAACAAAAAATATTATTGTTGTAAAAAACAGCAAACAAATCATTTTTAAAAACCTCAATCTGGTGTGAAAAATTCACAGGACTTCCTCTTAATTAATACAATTTTAACCCAAGAATTTATTTTTAAATTTACAACCTTACAATGTTTATTAGATAGGCTGGCCAACAATAATGGTGGTGGGGATTTTAATCGTATAACTGAGTGGCTTTATCAGGAAAGCTCCATGTCTAAACTAAGAAAGGTTTTGCAAATTTAATTTTAAACTAACTGACAGACTTCCTATGCTCTCTAAATAACCATTTTTATTTTCTCTTACTCCCTAGTAAGAGGAAGCATTGTAATTGTGTCAAATTTTCGATAACGAGTTTTCACCGGAAATATCCGTTTTGAGGTCCCCTGAGTCCAAAAAAAGTGGTTTTTCGCAAATGGTCTGTTTTGTGTGTATGTATTAAAACAGCATAGCTCAAAAACGAAAAACCATAGAAAGTTGAAACTTGATATTCCGTTTAGATATCACCATGGAATCTGACGGTGCGTTATCTATCAAAATTCCTCAACCGGAAGTACTACTTTACTAGTTATTTTTTTTTACGTTTTGGCAATTTACTCAAAAATGCCTCCGACAATTTTTTTTAAACTATGTTCCATCAACTTCGTATACAAAGAGCTACAACTTTTATTTGAAACATTTCTCTGGGAAAATTCATTTAAGGGCACTTCTGGGGGAGGGGGGAGGTTAGGTTTTCATCTTAACTGCTATTTCAGTTTATTAAACAATTCTATCATCTAAATAATGTATTAGAATGTTAAATATGTTGTTGAAATATCCGAGTTTGACAAAAAAAAATCGGATAACCGGAAGTGCGATTGTTTTAATACTTTAGTAAATGATTTTTTCCACTTTTTCCCGATTTTCTCAAAAATTAACTTCGCCAATTTCCTTGTAACTTGATATATAAACTAAGCATACAATAATCTACAACTTTTATTTATAATATTTCTCTGGGAAAATTCATTTAAGGGTACTTTTCGAGGAGAGGAGAAGGGTTATATTTTTTTCTAAAGCGCTATCATAGTTGATTATACAATTCTATCATCCAAATAAAATTAATTAGAAATAAATAGATGGCCAAAATTTCGAGATTCAAGAAAATTAGTAAACCGGAAGTGCGCTTTTACTGGACAATTTTTTTTTCATTTTTCGACGAATTTTATCAAATTTGATACACAAACTATAAAATTTGTCAACTATAATTTTGAGAAATGGAGTAAGAGAAAGTTGTGTGCCTGTTTCACACTAGATTCTTTTTTTTAGACATTTTTTTTTCTTAGGTTTAATTTCATTGTGACGATAACTTCATAATTAAAAAATCCAATATATGAATGTAATAAATAAACTCAATTTTTCTCAAATATAAATTTTAATTAAAAAAGGAATACTAAAATTTAAGAAGGAAATTAAAATTAAGAAGTTATTTTAATAGAATTAATTAAAGAAATAATAAATTAAAAAGAAACAAACATAAAAATATAAATCACCAGGAGAATTTGTTTAAATGAAAAGAGGTTCAAGTTGAAATTTCTAAATATTTGTAGTTTAAGAGAAATAGGTTGGCAGATCCTAGCATTTACTCAAAGAGGCAACTTAATAGACCAGATTTATTTAGGAGACTGTTTTATATATTCCAGCAAGGTTAACCAAAACAAAGAGGATTGAACTAAGAGCAACAAATATTAATTCATAAATTATAATAATTTATTTATTATAAATTAATTAAATAATTAAAATATTCAATAATTTCAATCAATATTTAATATTTTTAATTAGCATTATCGTACTCTAACTCTAAAGATTATGAAAATAATTTTGTTAACTGCAGATAGTTATTACTTATCTTGTATAAAAATTTTACATTTGGCGACTGCAATTCGAGACAAATAGGGAATTGAAAGATATTTTATGATAAACGGGATAAAGAATTGTTACACTTGCTGACAGCACATGGTTTGACTAATCTAAATGGTAGCGGAACTGGATACATGTTTAGGGAGGTTCTTTGTTATGTTAGTCTAGATCAGTGGTTCCCAAAGTGGTCCCTACGGACCCCCAGGGGTCCCCGGTATCATTCAGGGGGTCCGTGGAAAATTAAAATTGATTTGGGGGTCCCTGAACAACGTCATGGTGTCCGCGCAAGGTTTAATATAAAATAATAAAATTGTGATCCATTTTTATTATTATTGAAATTAACAGTATTGTACAACTCGGTAGGAAGATACCGAGGCTTTCTGGCATACTTAAAACAAGCTGTACCGAATGTATTTTCAATACATTGTGTCATTCATCGACATCATTTAGTCGCAAAAAATCTTAGTGAACGTTTGCATGGATCACTAGATTATGTCATTAAAGCAGTTAATAAAATCAAAAGGAATGCCTTCAATGAGAGATTATTTGCTCAACTTTGTTTGGAAAATGACGAAGACTATAATCGTTTACTACTTCACACAGAAGTACGTTGGTTATCTAAAAGTGCATGTTTAAATTGATTTTATGCGCTCTTTGATTCAGTGTTGGAATTCCTGGAAAGCAAAGACAATGATTTGCGACACAATTTAATTAACTCAAAAAGTGACATAGCCTATATGACTGATTTAGTTGCCAAATTTAACGAAACTAATTTGAAACTACAAGGTGACCAATTATATTTAATCAAACTAAAAGCGTAATATCTGCGTTTGTTGCAAAACTTTTTCTATACAAACAAAGCTTGGGAAGAGGAGAATATTCTCAGTTTCCAAATCTTTTGAAATTGCAAAATAGAGGTGAAGATTTGCTTGCTTACTGTCAACACTTAACGGTTCTTCATGCAGACCTGAACCAAAGATTTGAGGATATTCTTCACATGGATATTTCCGACTGGGTGTTGAACCCTTTTGCGCGTGGACAAACTCAGATCCCAAACACAGATGAATCCATACTAATACAGGAGCAGCTTATTGAAATATCCACAAATGAAGAACTTAAAGCAATGTTTGAACAAGGATACCACAAATTCTGGATACAAAAACAGATCCCAATTTTATATCCTGCATTATGGGTTATTGTACAGAAGTTGTTGACTGCTTCCCCGTCTTCCTATTTGGTAGAACGTAGATTCAGTGCTGTTATGAACCCCATCACAAAAAAAAGAAACCGACTAGAAATTAGTGCTCGCGGGGATTTGCGGTTGCTACTCACAAACATTGAGCCGGACATAAATACTCTCATAACATCTCATCACGTTCATCCAAGTCATTAATTTTTTTTTTTTTTAAACAATAGTTATAATTTCAATAAATACTTCTGCAACAAAATGTTTTTTTAAATTTCTAATTTTTATACTACGCATTTATGTAGCTTTTTCACTTCGGGGAGGGGGGTCCGTGGGCAAGTTTTGACTATATAAAATGGTCTATGGGTCAAAAAAGTTTGGGAACCACTGGTCTAGATAGTATGAACACTTTAATCTGCTTAGAAGACGAAGTTTATAGCAAACACTATCTTAAATGGAAAACTAAGTTGCACCTTGCTACGAAAATGGTATTGAAACCACTTGGGACAGCATCAGTGGTTTTGCTGTAAACCGACGTTTCACCCATACCAAAATAAGCTGCTTCAGGGTAGTGTCGCCTCTAAGGCTGAAACAACACGAGAAAGTTATGATCAAAATCAGTAAACTGAAAATATCAGTTCACATAAAACGTTTTTATAATGTTTTTGGTGTTCGTTACGACCGCTGTTTTCAACGTTGTAAAATAGATGTTGAGGTTCGGTCATAAAAAAAACCTCTTTTTAAATTTTCACAGACGTTTCGGCAAATTTATTGCCTTCTTCATAGTCTGTACAAAGGTTTTAATACAAATCAGAAAAAAAAACATAAAATATAAACTTAAAATAAAAAAATTTTAAAAAATTAAATTATAAGTGTGTATATTATAATCTCTATATATATATATATTTATATAGAGAAATTGAAATTTATTATTAACTATTGCTATTACTGTAGAACAAATCAGAAATAAACTACATCTCAACTATTAAAATTTAAACATTATTTGGTATTCAGGTCAAAATATGAAAATGTACTTACAAAAATTTCTTGTTTTAAATTCTTAAAAACTACAGTTTAACCTGTAATGTAACATCACAAGGTTTTACAGAAATTGGATGTGTCAAGGTTTATATAGAGCTAGGAGAGCGTATGGGAAAACCTGTCTTATTGTGCATGTTGTTCAGGGAATTCCAGGAGACTGTTATAAATGAGGGATAGGTTGTTCGTATCTGTTCTAAAATTAATAGATAATTTATTTTTTTAAATATGTATTATTTCTAATATACTATTTATAATTATGCCGGAGACATAGCCATCCTTTCCTTTCATAATGAACCCGTAAACGCTTAACGTTACTGCATGTCCATGTACAATTACTTAAGCCCTGTTTAACAAAATACAGAAAAAAAAGCCATAGCCACTCTAATTAAACCCAATACTTAATTTCATCTATTTAACATTCCTATCTCCCTTCCCTAAGACCATGTACGTTATCTTGGTATACACCTAGACAAACGACTAACGAGGAACGCAAACACGCAAACTACCTTCAACAACCATTCAAAGACTACATACTAGACTCCTGGACAAGCACTCCAAACTCACTCAACAAAACAAAAGACAACTCTATACCTCACTACTCGCACCAATCTGGGTGCACGGACTAGAACTGTACGGAACCACAAAACATACCAACCTTAACAGAGCAAACGCTGCAATCCCAAATCCTTAGTCGATGATTCTAATTAAACCTCCAACCAAAGAATCCACAAAGTTCTGTAGATTTCGTTTGTCCACGATCTAGCAAAGTCATGTTACAACAAATTCCATAGCAGATTCTCCTTTGATTCCAATAAAAAATTGATAATTTTCTGGTAGCAAATGGAAACAATTGCAAAAATGAAAACAATGTGTAGGTAAGGAAGAAAAAATATTCTGACCAAATCTTAAAATGTATTCGTTATATAAATTTAATGTTTTCAAAAAATCAAATCAACATGTTATCTTTACCCTACCAAGAAAAGCTTCTCCCCCCTCTCAATTACAGCCAGTCTTCTCTTCCATTCTTTAATGTCGTCCGCTACCTTGGAATGTACATTAACAAAAGACTAACTTGGAATCACACACAAGACACACAAAAGACATGAAATGAACACCCGCTACAGACAACTAAAACGACTTCGAGACAGAAGATCTAGACTGTCACGAAAAAACAAACGATTTACACTACATTCATCAAACCCATCTGGACATATGACATCGAATTGTGAGGTTCTGCCTAGCGTTCCAACCTTAATCGCATACAATCCCTACAATCCAAGATCGTCCGAACAATGGCTAACACTCCTTATTATGTTTCCAATCAAACCATACACAATGAACTAGAAATCCCTTACATACCAGACGTAACCACACTCAGTTATAAGAAATTCCATAGTACACTATCTTCACACCCTAAACCTCTAGTTCGATGCTTGTCATCTCGCACCCTACCCGACAACCCTTTTAGACGGCTTAAATGCCAATAGCCTTGCAACATCCTCTCTAGTGTCAGTGCTGGCGACAGTGAGTGACAAAGTTAATTGGAGTGATAACACGAGGTAGTTTCTCAACTCTGTACTTTGATTTTGGTTTTTTTGTATACATATTTTTTACACACCATCTTCTTATTTGTTTATGGCGCTTTGTTGCCGTTGAAAATTTCCCGCAAAAAATTCCTCTCCTTTCTACAGTTTGGAATAATAAAAATGTACGTATGTAAAGGTCTGACGTCATTTCTGCCACGTAATAACTGGGCTCTCCTAATCATATAATTTGGCCAAAATACAAATGAATCTCAGAAATCTAATATGGATTTGAAACTCTAGAAATTCAAAAATAAAAAATAAATAATCAAAAATTATATAAATATACAAAAATGAAATAATATAATAAGAATTGGTAAAACAACATTATTTAAAGGAAGCTTATTTTATTAAAATAAACTAACAAAAAAAAAATACATAACAACAAACAAACAAAAAAACGAAAAATAAATAAAATAAAAAATAAAGAAAAAAACTTTTCTAAAGTGAAAAATACAACGAGCGGCAAAAATTACAAAAATGAAAAAGTGGCAGCGAGTTTATTGCAAAGAAGACTTTAATTCCTCGCAGAGTTTTTCAATCTTTCTTTAGAAAATTACTTTCTAGTCTGTATGATTAATGTTTTAAAAGTGCTAAAACTCTGTGCGGTATAACATTAGCAGTAATGGTATTAATATTACAGTTTTTCTTTTTTTTTTTTTTTGAATTATTTCTCATAACACTTCTTTATATTAATGAAACTTTTCTTTTATATATATATATATACACGTATATAGGAGAGCAGCGAGTCACCAAGCAGTCAAGATCTCGTGTTTAACTGCTACATTATTATTTTTTAAATGTTTCTCCTATTGTGTACAATATAAACCGTGACAAGTGGCAGCCATTCTAAGAAATATTTACTTCAACACTTTTCTCTAAAATTATTGTTCGCATTTTAAAGCTGTAATGAAAATTCCCATTAAAAAAAGAAATTAGGAATTAAAGACTTTTTATAAATACGAAGCTGTTCGCGTCTGAGATTGTCCGCACATGTCCCCTATATATTCAACAAAACAAACAACATCAGCCATTTTATAATAGGCAGCGCAATACAGAATGGCTGATAGCCGAAGTCATAGCATAGTAGGTGTCTATCGTTATCGTTTATGGTTAATCCGAAACAAAACTGGGTTTCGCAATAGTGATCTAGTCTAGATATTTTTGCCAAGAGAGCATTAAATTGAAGGAAATGAAAATATCTGGTTCGGGCCAGAGCGAATTGCGTACTGCTATATAGGAAAACGTAACCTACAAGAGAACTCAATGTATATGGACTGTTCGAAGAGCTGAAAAAGATAACACAGATTTCTTTCTAAGATAGCCGGATTAATTTTGTGATCATCCTCACTTCTGGGGAGTTCTCTCATCATTAGGCTTTCTTGTCAAAAATTTGTATAAGTGCGCATAATTTTTATGGTAGAAAGAGTTGTATGATCGAACCAGTTATGTTTTGAGACTGTAAGAAGAAACCTCAGTTTAAATATTCATTCATATTCTGAACTATTTTTCTTAGTTGATTTATGAAAACCTCTAACTGGTTAATCCTGTTTTTCAAACTCTTGACACTGTAGACAAAGCCCGATACCTTGGAATGTACTTAGGTTAACGTATAACTTGAAACCCACACCCCAGACTGGAAAAACTAGATCACAATCGATGTTACAAACTTCTCTCTAAGCTACTTGACAGACTTTTCAAACTTTTTTCCGAATAACAAAAGACTGATTTACTACACACAATAATAAAACCTCTGTTGGACATACTGATGTGAGGTTTAAGGTTCCATTAAACATTCCAATTCCTATTGTTGTATCCAAACCTTCCAATCCAAAGTCCTTCGTCGAACACTGTCTCCATACCAAAAACTTAATTTCCTTTTGTACCCCAATTAGTTAAATTCGGTGACAAAAATGTCCATGATGCCACCACTGCCGATCCTAATCTTCTCGTTCAGAGACTGTCCACATCTATTATTCCAGATAAACTTTCGACGCCGTTGGCCAGGATAAGTTAAATAGTGCTTGGCACTAGGAGATATCTCCCTCCAAATCCTTCACGCCAAGTATCCCCTAGAGTCAGTGCTAACATATTTACTTATTGTGTAAATTTACAGTTGTACATTTCCATCATCAATAAAAACAAACAAATAAACTCTGACACTGGAGCCGCTAAATATATTCTAATCGGACAGGAGCGTACTTGCGACATTGCACAGTGGAGTGGGGAGTCGGTAAGAAGGGAGAGGCAAGTAGTTTTCGGGGTGTAGAAATTTGTTCGGGGAAGTGTTAGCCCATCTTCTTCAGTAGAGCAGAGTTTTTGTGAACCCTAGCAGAGAAGCATGTTGGAGTTAGCTGTTTGATCAACATATTTTTAGTTTTAGGAGTTCTTTTTTTCAAAGTAAACAAATTGAATCCCGCTAAGCTTTCGATAAACTTTAATTTTTTAACCATTTTATAGAAATAGATTCAGCTAATTAAAGTTTAGATCAAACATTACTTTTCTAACTTAAACGACTATCATGTTTCGCAGCCAATTTATACTTGTCTACAATCTAGAAAAAGTGAATTGTATAACATTTTAAACTTTCTGCACATGAGATATGTTTATTGAAGAGAGTAAACTCTTTAATTAATTATATACCCCCACTTACTAACTTAAACTTGGATTCTTTAAGTAATATTTTTCATATTCTATTACCTCATGGAACTTTGCTAACTGCAAATTTGAAAAGTTTTAATGAATGTTTTGCCTTTTTAGTAATACTTTTTTTTTTAATTTCTTAATTCAATAGCAATTTAATAGTTCTCTTATTCCAGTGAATGTGGAACAATTAAACAAATTATATTCTAAATTTGGAAAATAAAAATAAAAGCCTAAGAAAAAGTTAGATCATAATCTTTTCGCTTAATATGGATTAGTTAATAAATAGATAACTTTCAAATGAGGATTCTTATAAGTTAATTAAGATAAAATATTTGGTACTGTTTAAGTACCTATTTATTTATTGTTTTTGTTGCATGTTTTTTTTTTCCTTTTTGTTTTTTGTGATATGCCTTGTGTAAAAGCCAGGGTTTCTGATTCTACAGAATATTACACATATTTTAATGAAATACTCCGAATTACTTGAATTTGCAGAACTATTTGACAATTTAACATACTTTTTTTGCCCGCAAAGGGAATCAGTTGCATGTAATTACTTGGGGAGTAGTGACCCCACGGGTTACCACAGCTCAGTACTCCATGCATTTCATCAGAACAGTACACAATACACTTAAACTACATATTCTCTACATTTTACAGACAAGGACAAACACAGTTTACTAACTAGGGTCTCCTTCCCTAGTTAATTGGCCTAAGCCAAGGGAGAAGGAAGGGATTAGCTATTGAGCTACCATTGGTAGCGCGCTGGACTAGCAACGCGGAGGTTCCGGGTTCGAATCCATTATGTTGCCCTTAGATTTCTCCTTCCTAAGAGCCTCTACAACTTACTGTCCGGTGGTAGGCAGTGTTGTCGGTAGCTAGAGAACACGGCTTGGAGGCCGGATGTGCATTAGAGAAGGCTCCGGGAGGACACAATAGATCGTTCAGGTCGCAGTGCAATAATCCCTTACAACAATCTACAATCTACATATTTTTTTTTTAGTGCATACTTGTGAACTTCCGCGCTCAATATCCCCGAGCCGCTATTGGCAGTAAGTAAACCTGAGAAAGACAGATGTTATTGTTTGCTGGACCTTTTTTTAAGTCCAACGAATTTTTTTATTTAAGAAAAACATTCAAAAATTAAAAAAACAGACATATAGCTTTCAAAAGGACAAACAATAACATCTTGTTGTCCATAGACAAACAAGTTAATGTCCTACCGCAAACCCTCTATGGTAATACAAACATTTTTTTCTTCCCCCCCATAGAAGTGTATGCCTTGACTTTGCATATCCTAATCGATGGACCCATAGTGTTCATTTAAATATTCTAACAATAAGCCAACCAAAAAAAGCGGTCAATATAAAATAAATCAGAATAATTCTCTGAATTTCTTTTGTTGTATTATATTATGATAATTCTTTTATATTTAAATTGATTTTCAAACTATTAACATTTTATTTTGAAAAATTTGTATATCCATATTTTTTTTTTAAAAAAATATATCTAACTGTTATGAAAAAAAAAAAAGCTACTTAAGGATAAAGTAAATTTCTATAAAACCTTCATTCAGTTGCCAATTTCGCTTGCGCTCGTGTGTGTGTTTGTGTGTGTAAAAATGACACTTTACTCATTGTTAAATAAATAAATATTACTTTAAGAACTTTAAGAAGTTCTTTAACTATAATAATGTATTTTAATACTAACATAATAACGATTTCTTTAAAATTTATCTAATTGGTAGTTGCCGTACACTCTGTTTACTTTTATGTTCTGTAGTTCAAAATATGTTCACTTAATGGTGAAAATAATATTTACACCAATGTCTTTTTTTACGACTAAAACACGATTAAAGTTTATGTAAAAAAATAATAATAATAATAAGTCCCTAGATTCCATTTATTTTGACATCCAAGTATAATTTTAATTGTTTTTTAATTTTATTAATATTGTAGTGGAAGAACGAAATAGAAAAATAATAGTTTAGAGTTTAGAATATTTTATAGTATCCAAAATAATATTTTGTTAATATTTTATAATTATCTTAGTGCTGTGAATTTACCATCAAAAAAAGTGTATTTTAGAGTCAGGTATACTACAATCTAGGTCATTGCTATTAGGAAAACAAAAGCACAAAAATCCCGTTAGATTAATTCTTTTGTACAAGAAAATTCCCCCACAAGAGAGAGAGCAATTCCTTCGAGTCTGGCTTCAGCTTTCAAAGAGTATAGTCAGACTTCTGCCTTCAAACAAGACAGTCTGACTTCTGCTTTCAAACAACCAAGTCGGCATTCTGCTTCCAAAGCCAGAACACTTCAGGAATCGCTCTGTTCAAATCAGTGCCGTGCCAGATATAAGTTAAAGCATAAGAGCCTTACATTTATTCTAGATATACTTCTGATTTGCAATTGTGATATTGTAAAGTACTTAAATTTACTTAGAGATAATATATTTACTTATAAAACAGTGGTGCTTTCTTAATTATTCTTATTACTTCTATCTCAAACATACTTACAAGCCCTTTTACGAAACCGCTCGTGCTACACACTACTACAAACACACATTACACCATTACATTCACAGAGAAATCTATATTAATTGCAAGAGAAGTGATACTTTTTGCAAGAATACGTAGATATTCTGACAATTAAATTTTCAATGGAATGAATATTTGCTGAGAGATTCAACAAAATTCTTAAATTTCTTGCATTCTCTGCATGTTTTGTTTGAATGAACTATTGGTACATTTCATAATACTAAATTGCACAGTAGCAAATTTTGATTCGCCAGTAAGAAATATTTAAAATTATTATAGATGCACTAAAAAATATCCTAGTGCATATCTTTGTCTAAGGCATATTATAAATAAAAGATTTACATAAAATGGTTAAATAAATGTATTTTATATTAAAACTGCTTCTTAAATTAAACTTAAGATAAAAATTTAAAGTTAAATTTAACTTCATATAGTTTAACGTTTCTCAGTTTGAATGTGGAAATCAATCTGTCTCTTGCCAAACACTTAAATTCTCTGGAATTGTGGTTTCGTAAATGAAAATTAAAATATCAGAATATTAATATCATCCCGCTCTTCTCTTTTGGTAACAGTACGATGTTAACTGACAATCATTGTCTAATTGACAAATAACTAATGAAATATACCTGTACAAACATACATAAGACTCAAACAAAAAAATAAAAAACGTTAATACCTATTAGCATGACACCTAGAGAGGCTGTTTTTTAGTTCATCTCTTCAAAACTAAAATTGTAAACAACAATTTGAAGATATACAATCACTATAGAAACCGACGCGAGCGTCGTGGACTCGAAACTGTGGAAGTGCAGCAAGCCATAATATATCCTAAATGTCTCCTAGGCTTTCAGTCCAAAATTCTTCTCCCAATAAGTATGTTAATAAGACAAAACTAATAACTGCCTATACTAAAAATGCATTATCTCTTATCTTTATCAAATTCCGACAACCTTATCCAACGATGAGGAGGAACTCTTCGCGCAAATTCGACAATGGAAAAACTCATTAAGAAGTTAAATCAGTAAGCTCCAGTAACAGATAACTTCCAATATACATTCAGATAACAGATAACTTCCTCCATTCAGATGTTGTTAATTTCAAAAAAATAAATAGATAAAAAATTAATTATATTAGCATTATGCGCTAATAGTCTGCGATGTCAATGCGCCAAGAAAAAAATACGATTTTTTAAATATTTCTTTTGTTTATCAATTATTAGTTTTTAAATTATTCAAATTTAAAATTACAATATAACTAATTTCAAATATCCATGATCTTTCTGTATTACATAGTGCACTTAAATTCGGTTGAGAAGTAAGCCTCCAATAAATTCAAGTTGGCATAGTATCCTCTATCTGTAACAATGTCGGGTCATTGTTTAGAAATCGGCTTATATATTTGCATGGAAATGTATTTTCAATGATTATATCTGCAAGTTTATTGTAAATGCTATTTGCCAATGGACCTCTTAAATCCAGCTGAGGTGGTTTACTGTCCGTTAGTTTGATAAACAATCCGTATTGATAAGTAAGTAGCTTAAAAGATATTATTTTGTAAAAATAAATAAATACATAAATAAAATAAAAACGGAACTTGAACATTGGAACAATTTATTTTCTTTTTGGTTAATCAATATTTTGTTTGGGTCAGCTGCCTACTCAAACAGCCAAAGTGGATGTATTTCATAGAAGATTTCGCCTATTACAATATGTCTTAACTTTAGAAAAGATGAGTTATTGTTCGTTCAAGTAAATAAAAATAAGATTGCTTATTAAACAGTAGTGTGTTTTAATAGTTATACACTGATTCTTAAAAATTAATTGTGTCTCTATTTACTTCTTCGATGCCATCTTGTTGAAATTGCTGAAACAAAGACTAGTGAATTTTGTTCGTTTAAATTTTTGTTGGCGAATAATTTGTCCAAAGCTACTAAAGATAATAGACTTTGATATAGAAGTAATTTAAGTCTACTGAAGTATTTTAACATTTTTGTGACCAAATATGCAAGAAGTTGATGCTATGTATTAATTGTTTTCAACTCAACCAGTTTGTATTGTTGGTTAATTTACGAGGGTTATTCAATCAGTAATGAGACAAATCGCTATAGCTCAGAAACGGTTTGTTCAATCAGTACATGTATCAGTGTGTAAAGTTGGCATCCTTGTACTTAATTTCTCATCAGCAGTTAGGGAGTATTTGTTAAGCATAACCACAAATGATTAGAACAACGCTCAGTGATTAGATTTTTAGTTGCAGAGATAGTGAAATACACGAAAGAATGTTGAAACTGTATGGGAATAATTGTTTGAACCGTTCGAAAGTTTGCAAATGGGTAGAACAGTTGAAACGTGACCGTGTAAGTGTCCATGACAAGCGACGAAGTGGCGACCGGTTGAAGTGCAACTTCTTCCTTCGAATCTCGCATTAACGCGTTAATTCAAGACAACAGGCGTATTACTGTTGAACTGATAGCTGAAGAAGTTCACGCGAGTGTTGGAACTGTCCATAACATTATTCAGAAAAAGCTGCAGAACAAGAAAACTTGTGCGAGATGGGTTTCAAGGCAACTTACGGTGCACACAAAGAAACCAGGTTTCAAATCAGTCAACAGTTGAAAGAACGATGTTTAATTGAAAAAGAATTTTTCAGTAGAATTGTAACATGTGATGAAACATAGATACACCATTTTGAGCCGGAAGCTAAGCGTTAAAACCTTGAGTGGAAGCATACGGGTTCTCCCACTCGAAAGAAATTCAAATCCCAGCCTCTGCAGGTAAAGTCTTGCTTGCAGTATTTCTTGTTTCTTCTCTTCCTCCATATATCCTTTTCTTTAAAACAAATGAGTATCGTTTCATTAGCTCTGGGAATACTCCAAACCTGGGAAGCATAAGGGTTTCATATAGCCTGTTTTTTGTTTTTCTGGAGATTAGGCTGGTATTCATGTATTTCACCAGGCCAAAATAGTACCTATTAGCAGCTATAATTCTTCTGCTGATCTCTTTCGCTATAGAATTCGTGTAGGTGACTTTGGAGTTCTCGGTCAATCCAGTCTCCCTGACGTAGTCTCTGGCAGCCATCTGTTTGTAGCAACCCTCCTGCTTGCCGGTCTACCATTTCTTTTGTTTCTTTCAGGCGTCCATTTTCAAGGTGTTTCAAGGTGGCTATCAACTCAGTTTTCTTTTTTAATTTTCTCTCCGACACTTTCAACAATTAAGTCCATTTCTTCCTGTATTACTCCGGCCACACCAATATGGGTGGTGGTCTAAGTTCATAGCCATTCCTTCAATGATAATAGTGAAGATTCTCTCATTTTTCTCTGGTTCAATTTTATTCCACAAAACTGGATGAAGTTAGGCACACTTACGGCATTCCTTGCCTTTTGCTTTTTGTCCTCACTTCCTTTCCGTTCCCCTTACTTATTTCAAAACATACTTAAACATTTAAATTTCCCAGCTTTTTGACTTTTTCTATCACTCAGATCTAAATCTTCTTTTTCGTTTCTTGATATCACCATAGAAGTAAATGGTAAATTTCTGGATCGGTCTCGTAATTGCTTGGACGAAAGTTAAAGAAATAAATAAACCCGGTCGTGTTTAGAGATCAGAAAAGTATGCACAATCTAGTAAATTCTAGTCTAGAATAATATGCCCATATGATATTTTGATAGCAGTCTCGTTCACAAAGTATTTTTATAGCATTCTTTATTTTTTACATTCTGATTTTTATTTAAGGTAGACGTTTTGTTAAATATTAAAACATAAGCTCACAAAAAATTAAAGTAGTTAGATCAACATCTAGCCTTATTGAATCAATAAACAGAAAAAAGTTTTAAGTCGAAATTTAAAAAAAAAAAGGCACAAGAAATATGTATTGCTGCTTTTTATAGTAAATCCAGTTAGTATCTGGCGGTTTTTTATTGCTAGTAGAGCGTTGGTCTCAATTTGCTATAGCAATGCCAATACGAGGAGATCTCCAATTTTTAGTGATCCAACCTAGTCCTATATCGTGTCTCCGTATAGCCTAGACCAAGCCAGCGTTCACGAGGCAAAAAGCAGCCAAATGTTAACCCTATACTGAAGACAATTTATTGAGGGGTTTTGCCTTGTTATTGGCAGTAAAAGGGTGGATGGGGTTTTTGTATTCCTTTTCTTTTTCTGCAGTCTCACTCCATGTTGGAACATCAGCCCGTCTTCCTACCAAACACAAATCACCCACTCCTCAATGATAAGTCAACATTTTTCAAACTCTACACTATAGCTTCTATCCCTACCGCTTACACACTTCTTATTCTACGTCTTCTTCAATACGTCTGTCTCACTTCTTTCTTAACCTACAAAACTGAAACTTTCTACTACACCTTTCTTATGTGATAAAGTACCTGGTTTATTTTATATATATCTTGTAGACTAGATATAGTTTGACGTTTTCTTCTTCTTGTTCTAAGTAGAACCAAGTTTTATGTAAAAGTAAACAATACATAATTTAACAATATTATATTTTATCGATTTGCATGTTTTTATTATAATTTAGTGAAATACATTTTTAACGGCAATTTTAGAAGAAATGATTGATATTTCCAATGTTTCTTATCTGAGGAAGGATTAAAGTGAATACAAATTTTCTTAGAAGAACAGAGTGCTTTCTTACTGCACTAACAAAGTAAGGACTTGATTCTGAATCAATCTTTTCACTCTAACGTACTGCGCTAATTACTTCTTTATCATAAAATCTTTTCAACATTTTATGGTTAGTACCGTAGTAAGATGTATGTGATGGTAACACCGCTTATTCTTGCCGGGCATTTTTGCCCTGTATCCATTATTAGGTCTATGGTGATATGTCTATAATCGATATTGCTTTCTATAAATCATTGTATTATACGAAAGGAATTAGCTCAATGTTTATAGCATCGGACTCCCAAGCGGAGGTCACGGGTTCGAGTCCAGCTTTGCTGCCCTTGGATTTTCTGTAAGGGATTGGTCTCTGCGGTTGTCTATAACGAGAGAACACTGTCCGGAGGCCGCCTTAATTAGGGAGTTACCAAAAGCTTTCCAACATCTGCCAGCTCATTGCAATATTGTTTTGTCTGAAATGTTAGCTAGTTATGTCAGCACAAAATGAAATGTTTAATGAAAAACAGTTTGTTCCTGCTTGCTTCGCTCGGCTTTGCATATTTTCATACATATTATTTTTTGGCAGGTAACACTGAATACAAGTGTAAAACTGCCGGTTTTGGCAATGATGAGATTTGTGTAATATTCCAAATCTGTAATATAAATAAACTTACATCGCAAAAAATATAACGCGATGGACGCTTTTTTTACTGAAAGCTGAAAAAACAGATTACATGTGTTTATTAGACATAATTTTATTCAACCATTCCATTTCTATGTAGAGCGCTATTGCAAACTCATAAGTTTCCATTGAAAAATGTAATGAAGCAGTAAATATCAAAATCTAATATTTGCATAAAGGAGAAGAGACCGTCACCATCAAAACCATCTACTACTACTACTAGTGGAGGCTGCTCAGGACAACACCGCAGCTAACAACATTCGTCCACTACAACTAACCTCTAGCAGACACATCGGAGAAAATTATGACACGTCTTTTTTCACTCGTAACAAGTTGGAGTAAGAGAAATCAAGATCAAATAAAAGGAGAGGTACACAACAATTGAAGTCAGTTATAAACGAATTTCAGTGGAGTTAATTACTAGACTATCCAGAGTTGTAAAATGTTCATCATGAGTTATTAAGCAATATACGAAGAATTGACGGCAGTTACAGTTCAACAGTATTCACGCTTGTACTAGCAAGTCTGTTAAGCCAATTATGTCACCATTATGCCTTGCGCTCTTCGCTGTAAACCCTTGCAGTAGTAGTATTTATCATTTACAATTATACCAGTAAATCGTCCTCTGAATCGGAAATGTGATTTCTTCTTTTAGGTATATGCCAGAAGCATGTAACAAAAATTGTAGGAAGTTTAAATTAATGTTCCAAGTGGGTAACTCAGAGGATAATTTTGCTTTCGTCCTGCCTTAAACGGAAGTAGCACATTATTGAATAGATATTTGAGAGTTTCTCGAAAACATATTGAACGATTTTCTGTTCTTACGATTGTGTATGCGATAGTATCCAAAGAGAGTATTCGTAGCAGAGAGACAAAATGACATGACCACTCTCTCGGACTGGAGTGGGAGAAACCACATAAATACAGCGACGGAAGGCAGATAAGAGAACAGTTCATACACTGAGTTCATACAGCCAGTCACACTACGTGTCATTACCCTTGACCACTCTACCATATTCTTTCATTTCAAGTGTAAATTCCAAGCAGTCAGTGTCACTTATCATACGTATTATATAGTGTTAATCATATTCTGTTAATTCATTCTAACCAGACCATTTCTTTCCTTCAACAACCCTATTATATGTACTTACTATATATAGAGACCTTGCATTTTTATTCGATAAAAATTGAGCATAGATTGTTTCTGAGATAGGGTAACATTAGGTTTTTTTCTAGTTATATATATATCACTCCATGTACAGATCAACATCATATACAGATCCATTGTAAATAAATGTACTTATTTAAATAATTTGCTCGTTGCAAGGAACATTTTAAAACTTTATTCCAAGCTAACTGATTTTAAGGGGCCGAAAAGTCTGATTCTCAACAAAAGTGCCATTACAGTTGTTCAGTATTCAAGTATAAATTCAAATTTGCCGCCAATGGCAGTGCAATAATTTTATTTAAGAGGAGGTATTGTACTACCTGGATAATACTTTACTAATTTATTAGGCTGTAACCTAAGAGTAGAGAGCGGTAACCTATGCATTTTCTCCTCTCTCTCTTCAGTCGCCATTTTAAGCTCGAAGGAATAAGTCGATAAGCAACACTCCCTAGAATAGATCGCAGTGTAATACCTAAACAATTCATGCCAGTTCGATGCTTTAATTATTCTGAGAACCGAAGCTTGTTACTTCTGGTTTTCCTGAGTAGTGTTAATAAATTGGTCCTTTTGTCGACTTAGCGGCTCGGTTCTCTTGGGACTGCATAGGTTTATTGTGGAAATACATGGTTATTACATCCCGTGGATTTCCTGCCGTGCAGCTTCTAGGAGCCCATTTAATTATTATCTCCGTTCATCAACCAAATGACAGTGCATCGATCAAGACTCAAGAGTTGGATGCACATCGAATTATTTCCTTATTCCTCCTTTTTTCCTTTCTCTTTTTCCCCGATGTGAGCTAAGGACACATAGGTCTTCCAATACTGACAACACCGATTTTGCGTTTCAAGGTAAGCGCCATTCCTTTGGCTTATTGAAAGTGATAATAAATAATATTTGCTACCTATTTTTAAATTTAATTTATATATTCATTTTCCCATATAATTTTTAATATTTTAGTCACTCATTTTCTCATTAATTACATTATATACAGTCCACTCAATATTTTCACTCAATTTATATTTTTAATTTTTGTTAATTTTATTTAAACAAAGCCCACCCGAGGTATCTCACCTGAATATATATTTTTTATTAATCCTGTATTTACTGTACAACCGTATTTTTTTTTCAGGTATGCTTTACGTCCAACTAATACAGGTGTAGTGGAGGGGGACGGAACACATATTTTACAATAAAAATTTTTAAACAGCCATTATAATACGCGGGACTCGAACTGGGGATTTCCCAGCCATAACCACTACACCAACACTCTCCCCCTATAGTGCCGTTTTATTATAATATAAATTCCCTCAACTGTGCCATACAGAAAACAATTAAACATTAAATAAAAATTCTTTGTTTGAAGAAAATTTGCCAGAACTATGTGAATTGCAATACTAGAAAATTATGGAAAGTATTCACGCAATTTTTTTGTTTTTAATTAGTCATAATTCAATTATATTTTATAATAATTATTTAAAAAAAGATAATACACTTATCGGCAATATTTGCTAAACTAGATAATGTAAAAGTACTTTAGACACATTAGTTTGGATATTAAGATAGATGGGTAGTAATAAATGTTGTTGAAAGGGGAATGTAATTCAGTTCGTTAAGTTTGATAGGAACAATGTCATCTTTTAAAGTGTCTTGGCATTGTAATTAGTTCGGCAGTCTGTAAAGTTAGAAGACGGCAAAATGTTAGAATATTTTCCCTTTAGACCTTTTATTATTAAATTTTCTAAAGATGTTACTAGGACACATTTCACCCGAAGATGTTGATTTACATTTTGCCACCCTTTTAGAACTAAACTTATCATCTCTATTAAAATCTTTAAGTCATTTGATTTTAGTATTATTAATTTTGTCCAATTGTTTATAACTAACTTTTTATTATTCATATCATATATATTTGTAGAATTATATATTTTTAAAATATTTATTATTTATAATATATTACCAAAATGTTTGTATAATTTACATGGTGTAATTTTATTTTTAATGGTGTAAATTTGTAACATACTAACTGCCAAGGGAATATAAACGCTGCAAAATCAACATTCTAAAAAAGAATGAAGTGAGAAACAGAATTTGTATTTATTTATTTATATATGTTTATTAAAGTTTAAAACTACAAACATATAATATGTATAACTCAAAACACAGTTACTGGCTTTGGTAACAACCGTCTGGCAGGAGATGTCATTTTACATTGCAAAATACAAAATCATACAAAATAAATAAAAATCCAAAAATAATAGTTTTCTTCCAAACAAAAATTATTATAAACAGAAAGTAAGTTCTGATAATATAAAATTTAACTGATCGAAAGAAGAAGCAAATAATAATAATAATAATAATTTTTTTTTTTTTTTTTAAGAGGAGGTGAAATGTTTTTTACGCACAAAGTGCCGGACTCCCAACAAAATGGCCTACCGTCTAAAACACCCCACCTTCATCACAGGACCTAGCCTGGATTCACTTGTGCAGTATTACATCAGGCTAGGCCACCCAACCTGACTCTAATTAGGGATTCACATCCTTTTCATCCAACTCCCTTTTTTTACTCATTGAAACTTCTCTGGCGAAAGTTGCTACCGCTCTCCATTTCTCTCTGTTTGAGAGAACTATACTTTGGAATCGGTCAGGAAGTCCACCGGCCGACGCTCCCCTCCAAATCCCTTCTGAGACGACCCCACCTTTCACACTCAAAAAAGGTATGATGGGCATTGTCTCTCATCCCTGTACAATGGGGGCAGTTCCCTCCCAGCCTCTTGCCCATTTTCCGCAGATAATCTCGGAAGTAGCCGTGCCCATTGAGGAACTGGGTGAGATAGTAATCTACCTCACCGAACGATCTCCTGGTCCAGCTATTCACGTCCGAGATTAACTCCGCGGTCCACCTTCCTCTAGTCTCCTCCAGCCATGCAGTCTGCCATTCCGACATAGTACGTAGCCGCTCCTCTCGAGCGACTGCTGCTTTGTCCACTTCCCTCCTTCTCACGGAGATTCTCTTCCTTTCGCAGGCGGGAATTTAATGGGAATGACTCCTGCAATTACCAATATAGCTGGCTCCGAAACAGTTCGGTATGCAGAGGCTATCCGGAGAGCACCGAGCCTCTGCACCCGCTTTATTCTATATAGATTTAATAGTTTGAAGAACGACTTACACCTTTTTTTAAAACTTACGCCATCAAACAATTTTTCCTTACCTTTTTTGATTACTGAGATATTGTTTCTATAATTTGCTGCATTTTTAATATATGTAACAATCTCCGTAATTAGTGTATCATTATTTTCAGAAGTTAAATCTAATTTATCAATCTGCTGATCTATCTTTTATACTGATACTGATCCCTATCCACCCTCGACCAGAGTAGTCTCGGCAACAAGGGAGCGTACAGATTCTCAGAGTTATCCCCCTTGAAAACTCAAATTCGAATATTTAACATTATAGCAATATACTAGTAGAATAAGAGTAAGTAAAATCTTGTGGCTCTATTTAGATAATAGACGGATTTTTATGTACTGGATTTCTGATAGCGTATTTTGCCACACAAAAAAAATCATTGGCAATCCGCACCAACTTTTGTGTTATCCGTCACGTCGCATGAGCGTCACTTCATTACACAATCTGCCACACTTCTCTCTACCACAAGCTAGAGGAGATCAAGATCCGTCCAGGATATCTGAAAGTAGGGGAAGTTTTCTACAAGCAAATATTTAAGGACGAGGTAGAATCAAACAATCAGTCTACAATTTTATACTTGTACTCACGATACCACTTTCTACATTTAGTGCTATAAAGTTCTTACAGTATTCAGTATGTTTCTCAGTTCATATATCAGTGCTTTAGTATATAATTTTCTCTTTTATATTACATACTTTTTCTCTGCCAATCCCAATAAACCTCACTACAATGTTGAGACTATTAAGTAATTAGTAATTTCTACAATTTCATTGGCATTTGGACAATTCTTCTACTAATGTGAAATGCTATGGGTAGTACCCCTTGAATTTTGTCTCTTGGTACGATAAGAAATCATTACGATAGGAGGTTGATGTAATCAAAATGGTAGCATAATCATTTGGAGAATGACTATTTTGTTATAGATTAAACAATTGAATAAATAGAGGGAGACTTGACTGTGATACGAATGACTGTGGGACTAGCTTCTTAGGAGGTTAGAGGACTTGATTGACTCCTCAATCAACCTATAAGTCATTACAGGTTTAAACAATGAATGTTTTTTCATTCATTTTAGCTTCTCTCATCTTTTAAAACTCATCCCAACCACCAGATCGTTATGTCCTTGAAGTGTATGTGTGTATGGTCCTTGAAATATACTTTGTTCTGAAATGTTTTCCTTTCATACATGGATTACTTAAAAATTTCTTTGGAAATAAGAAAAGATTTTCCTTCAGCGCTTAATTTTTTTAGGCTAAACATATGCTTAGAAACAAAAGGAATATTTATGATGTTGTGGATTATTCTAAATGGGTACATTAGTGGGAGTCTGTGTGGGCGTGGATTCTTTGGAGATTAAGAGAACAAGGGAAGATGTACTAACATCTCATCACCTTTAGCCTGAATTTTGAAACATTATTTGTTCGTTTTTAATGTATACAAAATTAAAAATATCGCTATTTAAATAATTACTATTTTAATAATTAGGCATGAATATAAAGTATGTTAAGTAGTGTTGTCTAATCAAGCTGCACTGATAAGTTCGTCATTTCAGTCTCTGATTCTATTTTATGTTCGATATTACTGTGAACATAAATTAATTTCTACTGCATTTGGATGTAAAATGCAATTTTAGTGTTCTACTTTTAATGAAATCTTTGAATTTAGTTTGATTTATACTATCTTGCTATCTGATTGGTGTTTATAAATTTATAAAACGTTTTAGTTTCTGTAATTAATTGTTTGCTTTTAATTTTTTTGTTTTAATTTTTTAATTAGTTCTTAATTTTTGTTTCGTTTCAGCGGCTTTAGACTTGACCACTTTTTGACGTTTGCTACTCACGTCTGAAACTGAGTATTGCAAACGTGTCAGGTTTCCGAAATTGAGTTTTCACGTTTTGAGATCTATTGAGCCCAAAAAAGTAGTTTTTAGAAAATCGTCTGTATGTGTGAACGTGTGCGAAAAGAATATCACAAAAAGTAAAAGTTGTAGGAAGTTCAAACTTAGTATTCTGTTTAGTTACTACCTCCGCATCGGACAAGAAGATTTTGGGCAAAATCCATCTACCGACCAGATATAGACTTTTCAGTATTTTGTGATTTTTTCGAAAACATCCTTGAGGAACTGTGTAAATTGAGAAGAGCTGATTTCCATGATCTATTTGGAAATGCCTATCAGTTAAGGAAGATTTTAAGATAAGATAAAATGTGTTCTTTAGGATTTTCTTTAATTTCTACATTGTGCTCTCCAGAATATACTCTGTCAAATCCTTAGGAAACATCTAGAAAATCACCTGCGCAATATTGTGACTCGAGGTAGCGACAGCGATGGCATTGTGGAATGATATTGACGAAATACAAACTGGTGATTAGGGATATGTTGTAAAGGGTAAACTATTGCTTAAAGATGGGGTAACAAAAGATTTCTAGGATTTTACCAAGTATCTGAAGAAGAGTTATTGGCTGATATGAAGTAGTACATAGTATATTCTGGTAAGCTTATTGGGAAACTGGTAAAGTATGTTGCAAGTTATAAGTTTATAATCAGGAATTTTTCATTTTTGGAAGATTGAGGTTTACATGTGAATGATTGAGGGTTTAGTTCAGTTTTAATGCAGTTTTTTTGAAACCAAGATTTGAAAAAAACAACAAACAATCAAGAGCTAAAAATACAATCTGAAAGAGCTTTCAAGAGCATAGTAATATGTTCAAATATTAGGAACCTACAAAATACCCCTCAAAGAGTTAGAAAGAATAATTAAATTTCTATAAAAAAAAAAAAAATGACAAATTTGAGAAACTCGGTCAACAATAACATAAAAGATTTTATTCGATTTTTTTTCACTATTTTCTCCGACATAACTCTGACATTTTTCAATTTTCAAATTATGTATACTAACATCAAGGTAAATTAAATTAATGGCTTCATGAGGAGTTACATTAGTCTTCCTGTGAACTGCCACTTTTAATATTAAGATTATTATAAATTACATGGTTTTCACTTCAGATCTGAAATAAACAATGACACAAACATCTATATTCTTCAAGAAATATACGTTCTTATTTGTGTTCATAATTTAAAAAAAAAAATGAATTGCTTTATTTATTCAGTTAAATGTATTTTTTTTTTTTTTTTAAAGCATTGTGTGATGAATTACAATGCCTATTTACTCCGCACAAGTGTGGTGATAACAAGCAACAGCCGGAAACTTGCTCAGCATTGTATATTAAGAGTGAGAGAGTTATATATAGAGAGAGAGAGATGAGGAGTAAAAAAAAAAGAAGGTTAGACTCTATTTGTGATTCCGTGTGTAGACTGGTGAAGTGCTCTTATGAATTCAATCAGGGTGAGCACCCCCTGGAACACTTGGACCAGCAATAAGGCAGAGTAGTCCAGCAGTAAACATTACATCCACACGTCAATCACTTCCCCTCCCTGGCCATTGCACTCCCTGCCATGGAATCGCAAACTAGATAGCAGTGTTATTGGCCAGATAGTCAAAAATTCAATCTACTTTTCTCAAATCTCAATATTTATATATACCAGCTACTGTCAAATGATACTTTTCTCGTTGTTTATTTATTGGTTTATTTGCCCTTCTCTGATTCATTTCTAATGTTCTTTTATCGATTAGGTTGACAAATCATTTTCATTTAGTTCCATCAGATATCAAGAGTGATCATAATAATAATTAATAATATTATAGAAAATTCGAATTGCAATAGATCTCGCCAGGCGTGTTGTTGGTATGAGTTCTAGAACTACACACATTTTCATTTTAATCGTATACCTGGTCAAGAACATTAGGTTTACAATAGAATTATCTTATATTACATCATTAGACCAACTAAATTTTCCTTTTCCAGATATTCTTTCTCCAGCTAAATTTTCCTCCAGTAGAAAATTATTCTGAACGACTAGCGAAGTCTGTTTTACCTACATGAGCGACTTTCGATATTTTTATTTTTTTTTCAATTTTTTTTTTGCAACAATCTCAATCACGCAATCAATATTTTGAATGCTTTAATTAATGTGCTTTATTGGCCTTGACCGAATCCCCAAGAAATAATAGACTTTACGACTATTTTTAAGCAGTAACTAACTAAACCATCTGGAGTGTATACATTCTCTTTTTTTTTTTACTCAGGTTTTTCATAAACTTCTTTCCCTTGCAGAATTTTACTAAAGTTCTATTCCTCATTACTAAATACTCTATTTTAATCAATGAACCAGAATTTAATCAGTATGAGAATTAATTATTCAGTAGCCTGAACCCTTTACTAGAAATGTTTATGTAAAGATTTAGAAAAGTAAGTAAACTGATGCCTATTTTTTCAGGCGGGCTCAATGTCCAACTAGCAAATTAGGTGTCGTTGGACGGGGGCGGAAGCATGTACTTAACTATTAACATTTTTTTTTAAACGAATATAAAATTTAGCAGTTTTACGCAGGATTCGAACTGGCGACCTCACATTTACAAGTCCATGCTCATAACCACTACACCACCACCTGCCAAAAGAAAAGTATATAACCTATATAAATCAATATATATTTTTTTTTTACATTTACTTCAAAAGAGCAAAATATGAAACCAACCCAACTTTTACATTGCACATTGGATGTTATAGTAGAATTCTATCCGAGAGGATACAAACACCTTTCAAATTAGGTTGCGCACTGTCGTCTCATCCAAAATAAAACAGAGAATAGCATAAAACTCAGCTTGGAAAACAGTGGTCCACTCACCAAGAAGCACTTGGTGCGGTCTCAAAATAGACCGCAGCCTCAGACCTATCATCCATTCTGGAACCATCCGTGTAGCATCGGAGATAATTGTCAGGTATCACACCAGATAGACTCAATCTTAACCAATCTTCCCTAGAAGGTAAATAGATATTGTAAGTGTGATCAAAATAAAAGTCTTGAACACTCTATCAGAGGGTAAACCGGAAATAGTAACCCTTAAAAGCATCTCGCGATGAATGGTAGAATGACCATATTGCTTGCCCTGCGTGATATCTGCCTCCATAATTCTATAACAGGCTTTCATTGCCAGGTGTTTCACCACCACAAAGAGCTCTGAGGGATTCCCAACAAAGTCTCCATAGCTACAGTTGGCGTGGTCCGAAACTTACCAGTCACCGCCATATAAGTCAGGCGTTGATTATCCACTTGCAACTTTAGTGAATAGATATTTTTTTGATTCTTTTGGATTTTATTTAAAATGTTGAAGGTATTTATTTAGAATGCTATTTACCCAGATATAAATTAATCAGTTTTATTTAAACCATTTCTCCGGGGAAATTGTTTGAGTTCAATTTCAAATGTTTGTATAGGTTTCTTCGATATTATTGGCGCTTTCTGGATTTCCGTATAACCACTTCGACTATTAATTGCCTTGGGTTAGATATGTGTATTTCCACAATTTTTTTTTTATTAAAGATACGGTAAATAATTAAATTTCAAGAAACTTCGATAATCTGTATTAAGTGCAGTAAGAGAATGCCGCAGGAGTATGAAGTATCGCACCATATATATTTCTGTCTATAAGAGTAGTTCCACCGTCAAGCGGCTAAGCTTATAATTGACTGCGATAATTGAAAGGATCCTTTGTACTATACATTGCTTTTGCATTACTGTTGTCTTGTGATTAGATGATCGGACTTGTATTTGCTGCTGTAATTACCTTATAGGTTAGAATGATGGGTCTGTTAATAGCCTGATTGCACAGTTCTCAAACTAAATCCTGTTCTTGATCTAACAACAATTATGTCAAATTGCCTTATTTTAGTTTCTTTCTTATCTTTCAGAAATCAAAGCAAAAGAAACACAGAAAGCCAAAACGTTTGCATCATTCAGATACCTAATGTAAAATATTGTTCTTTCACAATTAGTTAATGCTACTAAATGAAAGTCTTCCCTAATTAATATAACTAACTATAAGTTGAGAGATAGAGTTAAATAGAAAGGCGAAGGCAGTAGAAAAGGAATGCCACAAAAAGGGAAGGAATATAGAAACAATTAAGTGACACGGTCCCCTACTTTAACTTAGCCTTAGTTACTCAGCCAATCCCTTCCACAACTACTGTTCTGCGCTCAGCCCTAGTTCATGTTCTTGTAGGAATTTATTAGCCAGAGCTATGTGAAGGACTCACCCTTCAGCTATGTACCATTGTCAGCTGGGAGGACTACGATAAAGTGAGAAGAAGATTCCAAAAGGTATTCTGCAGCCTGCTGCTGTTCCATTTACTATTTCCTGTCTCTGACACCATTACTACAAAGTAACACACACACACCACACACTCATATATTATATATATATATATATATATATATATATATTATATATATAATATATGAGATACTGTTCTTTCTCTTCTTCTTTTTCCTTTAAATTGCCTCCAGCGGTTCTCATATTTTGTTTCGTAACATCAGCTATCTCTCCAACTCATATACTACTACTATACTTAATCAAAGAAAAATGTACGTACTTCTATAATGTATATATATATATATATACTATATACAAAAGAGAAAAATGACTTCCCTTACTCTCACCGCTATCTATCTTTAAGCAAAATTGTTCTAAATTCTTTTTTTGGGTCATATTATGTGGAACTTGAATTCTATATATATAGTTATTTCTTTGATAGAAATGCCATTTTTGTAACACTTAAGTTCAGGTTTTTGGAGGGTGCGTGGGTGCTTTACCTGGCGCACAGGGAGGGGATTTGCAGAGCAGGGAGTTGGCTAGTAGAGTGGTTACTTTGTGGAGGGCGAGTTGGGTATTCGCTACTTTTAGTAAATTCAAGTCGCCGGGTATGGATGTTTTGTACCCGGTGCTGATTTAGGAGAGTTGGAACATGTTCGGAGTACATGGGTAGGAATACTGAGGGATAGCCTAAGTCAGGGCTACATCCTTGGGCTTGGAGGGTCAGTAGGGTCGCGTTCATTCCCAAACCAGGGAAGTTGGATTATCTCGACCCTAAAGCTTACAGGCCAATCAGCCTCGCGTCCTTCATGTTGAAGGGCTTAGAGAGGTTGGTCGTCCTTTTCTTAATGGAGGATTGCGACATAAAGAGTATCTTTCACGGGAACCAGCATGCCTACTTGGCGGGAAGATCAACGGAGACTGCGCTCCACAATTTGGTGGGGAGAATTGAACACACGTTGGAGTCTAAAGAGTACGCGCTGGGATGCTTCTTCGATATTGAGGGAGCTATCGACAGCATGGCCCACGATAGAATTAGAGTGCTATTGGAGGAGAGGGGTGTGAATGGGACCCTGGTTAGATGGATAGTCAACCTCCTGACTTCGAGGATTGTTTATTCTCGTCTGGGAGCTGCGGAGAGAAGGGTGAAAGCCAGTAGGAGCTTTCCCCAAGGTGGGAGTTTGTCTCCTCATTTGTGGTGCCTCATCGTTGATGAGCTACTTTGGGAATGAACAGTAGGGGGTTTTACCTGCAGATGTACTCCGATGATGGGGTAATCCTAATCACAGGGAAGCATCTGAGTGTGGTGAGTGACTTGATGCAGTCGGCGTTATCTTACGTGGAGCAGTGGTGTAGGAACTATGGCTTGTCCGTCAACCCGGACAAAAGTTCCTTAGTTCTCTTTACCAGGAAAAGGAAATTGGAGGGGCTTGGGAGACCCAGGCTCTTCGGCAAGGAAGTGCAAATTTGCAGAGAGGTTAAATACTTGGGGGTCCTCATCAACAGTACGTTGAATTGGCGGGCTCACATTGAGTATGTATGTGAGAAGGGACAGAAGGTTTTCTGGCAGTGTAGGAGATTAGCGGGTAAGACCTGGGGAGTTAATCCCCGAGGCATCCACTGGATTTATGAGAAGTTGGTGAAGGCAAGGATACTCTATGCCGCAGTGGCATGGTGGTCTGGTGCCTTGGTGGGAAGGAACAGTAAGAAATTGCTAGGAGTGCAGCGCATGGCCTGTTTGGCTATCACTGGCGCGATGAGAACGACACCGACGGTGGCACTGGAGATGCTGTTGGGGCTAACCCCTCTTCAGTATGTGGTAACGGGGGAGGCAATGAAAGGGTACCTCAGAATGAGGTGCAAGGGAGAATGGGTGAGAACCTTTCGGGGGGATCACACTAGGATCGAGGACGAAATTTGGCGAGTGAACCGATTTCTGCTATCCAAGCTTGATGAGACGAGCAAGAAATGGGGATTTGAGAGAGATTATGAGATTACGATTGGTAGTATAGGGGATGATAACCTCACGAGGCCAACGGAGTCGGGCAGCGGTATTATTCGCTACTATTCAGATGGCTCTAGGCAGGAGGGTACTGGCCTGTCGGGAGCGGGAGCATGGTTTCAGGAGTTGGATAGAGGGAGTTCGGTGGCCTTGGGTGGTTTGGCCACTGTTTTCCAGTCTGAGGTGGTGGGCATCATTGAATGCTGTCACCTTGTGGGGGAGTG
This sequence comes from Triatoma infestans, assembly GCA_011037195.1. Taxonomy (NCBI): domain Eukaryota; kingdom Metazoa; phylum Arthropoda; class Insecta; order Hemiptera; family Reduviidae; genus Triatoma; species Triatoma infestans. The sequence continues at coordinate 97,909 of JAAEAF010014217.1, forward strand.
GCTAGGAGATTTTAAGGAAGTGCGGATCTTCTCCGATAGTCAAGCCGCACTAAGGGCTTTGAGTAAGCCTTGGTGGAGTTCGAAATTAGTGGGAGAATGTAGGAGAAGGCTTAACGCTTTGGCTCGGAGGGGTAAGGTGCATCTCTATTGGATACCCGGACATGCGGGTATAGAGGGCAATGAGAGGGCGGATCGGCTGGCCAGGGAGGGATCATCATTACCATTTTGTGGACCTGAACCAGCCCTGGCCGTTACAAAGACGTTTCGCGATAAACAGATTAGACTTTGGGAGACGAGAGCTTTGGAGAAACGCTGGGGGGACACGCAGGGGTGTCTCCAAGCTAAAAGATTTATAAAGTCAAGCAAGCAGGGAATTTCGGAGTATCTCCTGTCTCTTAGTAGGACGGGTTTGAGAACCTTGGTAGGGATAGTGACTGGACACCCAAGTGTTTAACATAGGGAGGACGCGGAGTCCCATTTGTCAGAACTGTGATGACGGAGTTAGGGAAACGGTGTATCACTACTTATGTCAGTGTCCCCGTTTCGCTGGATCTAGGTTTCGTATATTTGGGAGGACACCACTCCCGCAGGATTGCCTGGGCGAGTTGGAGTTAGGGATATTTTGGGATATTGTAGATTAACCGGCAAGTTACCGGGGGAGATTAATTAAGGGGTTACGGGGGGTATCGGGGGGATAACAGCCACATAGGCTTGGGTCCCGCGCCATTAGGCACCCGAATATTATTATATTATAAGTTCAGGTTTTACACGAACCGACTGAACGAAGGTTGTATAAAAGAATTTTTACTCTTTGGTTAAATATTATATTTTTTTTACAATACTAAAAACTATTTGAAAAAAATCCAATAAATCTGATGTAAAATCAAATATTTTTGATATATAGAAATGAGTCATGCGTCTAGCGAAATGAGGGAGGACAAGCATTCAGTTTCCTTTTCAATTTCCGGTGAAGCGCTCTGTTAACCTATCAACATTCATAAAAAATGTGTAAAATGTTATTACTCTTTACTTTCTCCTAGTCCTATTAAGAGGAAGTATTGTAATCATGTCAAATTTTTCGATATCGAGGTTTTACCGGAAATATCCGTTTTGAGGTCCCCTGAGTCCAAAAAAGTGGTTTTAGAAAGTGGTCTAAGTGTGTGTTGTGTGTGTGTGTGTGTGTGTATGTGAAATCACCATGGGATCCTGCAATGGGCCATCTGTCAAAATTCCTTAACCCGAAGTACCACTTTACTAGTTGGATTTTTTACTTTTTTGCGATTTTCTGAAAAATGGCTCCGATAATTTTCTTGAAACTTGGCATATCAAGTACAAAGAGCTACAACTTTTATTTGAAATATTTCTCCGGGAAAATTTATTTAAAGGCCGTTTTGAATGAGAGGTGGGGTTAGGTTTTCCTCTAAAGTGCTACTTTAGTTTACTATACAATTCTGTCATCTAAATAATGATTAGAATTAAATATTTAGTTGAAATTGAGTTTGAAAAAATCGGATGACCGGAAGTGCGTTTTGACTAAAATGTCATTTTCAGTTTTCTGGTATATTTTTGAAAACGGCTCCAAAGATTTTCTTAAAAGTAGGAATGTGTACTATACACATAAGGAGCTACAACTTTTATTTGAAACATTTCTCCTGATAATGTCATTAAAGGGGGTTTTCGGGGAATGGATGGGGTTATGTTTTCTTAGAATGTTATCGTAATTGATTATACAATTCTACCATCCAAACAAAATTAATTGGAAATAAATAGATGGCTAAAATTCCGAGTTTCAAGAAAATTAGTAAACCGGAAATGCGCTTTTACTGAGCAGTTTTTTTCATTTTTCGACGAATTTCTACGAACTCCGACGAATTTCATTATTTGTGGAACACTAACGATAAAGTTTGTCAATTTCAATTTTGAAAACTGGAGTAAGAGAAAGTTGTGTGAGCATTTGACACCAGATTTTTTTATTCTCCTTCTAACGCTGTACATTTTCTTATTGGCCTTTTAATTCGTATTTTTTCAATTTCAGTTTGGTTACTTAAAACACCTAATAGTTTTTATAATTAAATGAATACCTGTTTTCTGTTTTGATATTTTTTTATTAAAACTAACTTACGTTTTCCTTTTTGTTTCTTCTTTATCGAAGATCTGAAGTTTAGAAACAGCACACTGTATTTAGTTTTTTTTTTTTTTTTGTTGTGTGTGGGGAGGGACCAAGCCCTATGCTAACCAAAACCCTTCTGGGCCCATATAGCTACCCCAAATTACCCACTTATGTAATCAGTTCTGGAACTCATATTTATTGGTCTGATAAGATATTTTTCGTACAATGCGGAATGTATCCCCTGCATGGTTATACGGAAGTCCATTGTATTCATATATTAACGAATAACACGCACAATATTTTCATTATCACTAATTAATTTTGAATTTGCGGTAGTATTTATAGGATGGAAGCATTTGCTGGATATTTTTTGAGATTTCCTTAGTTTGTCATTGTTTCCGAATGAAGAAACACGTCCAAAAGTCGATTTCTTTTCGATTATTTGTCTAGTTTATCTCCGTATTTTTTATATTCTTTTTATATCTAATGAAGATTTAACAAAATATTGTTTCTTTAACAATACAACCCCACTTTCCTTTTTTACATAGTTTTCACTCTTTCATGTTTTCTTTTCCCCGTCTAAAAATCTTCTGCAATGGTTACCTTAGACAGTATTAAGTGTTTCAGCCGAAATGCAATTGAAGTCATGTTATTGTTGACTAAATTTGATGGAAGAGAAACTTTTATCCATATGTAAATAAGAGACAACAGACGGACGGATAGTGGATGACAACATCCTTCTGTCAAAAGAAAGAACTTATTTCTATCCTTTTCTTCCTGTTTTCTTTTATTTCTTACAAGTTTTTCCATTCCTTGCTTTCTCATTTCCCTAGTCATCTTTCTTTAGTAAGTTTTGAAATGTATGAGTATTTTTTTGGGTTAACCTGCTTTGCTGTTTTTCACAATGGGCATGCATTCAAATGCCTTTAATACCTTCAATGTACAAACGTAACTCAGTAACTCTGTCTAAACTTGATTCTTGCATAATTTTATAGTCTTCGATAAGAAGCAGAGCAATTACTCAAGGTTTACGGATGCTTATGTTCCTGTAAGCATTTCATCATCTTTATTAAACAAATGCTAAAAAGGACTTTATATAAGAAATTGTGGCTGGAAAAAGGGTGCTATGAGATTAGAATATTTCCTTAAATAGATTCTTGATGAAAATGTAAAATATAAATTATATATTCATTTTACTTTTTCATATTGAATTATTGCGATCTTGTCAAATAAATGTTGCAAGAACATTTGTGTTTAAAACCAATCTAGCTTAAGAACATTAAAGTGCAAGAATTTTTATATATTTATAAGCTTATTACATTTATTATAATGAACTTGTAATTGTTATTCACAGTATTCAATCATTCAATTATAGTCAAATTATTTATTATAAACGTTGATACTTATTACATATTTCTTAATGCACACTTTTCTCTAAAACCTACACGCACACATAGGCCCTTTCAACAACGCTCACCTACTTCAAACACTACATACATCAACCATTGAAAAAACTCAAACAAATTTGTATTTGTTTTATTCATTTCTATTTAATATATTCTCAAACTTTTTTAAAATACATAAGATAGAAGGTTGTAAAAAAAAAAAAAAAAAAAAAAAATACATTTTATAAATAAAGATTAGCAAAAATTTTTTTCTTAATTATGTGATTCTTAGGCAAAAAATTTCAGAGATGAGGAAGCACTTTGTTACAAACTAATTATGGAAATATATTGCGACAAAAAAATTATTTTATCTATATTTTTTAACGATAATCCAAACAAACAAAAAAATCACGATTTTAAGTTTTAACAACATAATAAACGAAAAAAGAAAGAAATGAAGAGATATCTATTTAAATTATTTAGTTTCATGGCAGTAATGCGGGGGCACATCTTCCAATTCAGCAACCAAATAGCGGATATGTTAAGATAAGCTTCTCTCCGACTTGGTGATAAGAATGGAATATAGAATACAGAACAGAGCAATTGATTTTATACCCCAGGTTCGAGGCCTATGGATTAATAACTGATATTATAAAAGTGTATGAGGCTTAATATCTGTGGATTTAGTTGGCTTGTTGTCAAATTAGAATATTGAAATACGATTGGATGGTGCAAAGTGAATATTTATTAATTGGCAACTTGAATTTATAATTATTATTAATAATGAAAATAATAAAATAATACCGACCACAGATGTTGACGTGCCGTAAATTAAAACCAAAAAAATAATAATAATATCAAGGAAAGGATTAGCTCAGTGGTAGTGCGTTGGACTCTTAAGCAGGTGCCCCGGTTTCGAGTCCAGCGCTACCCCTTAGATTTTTTTCTTCCTAGGAGCTTCTATAGCTCACTGTTTGGTGGTGGACAGTGTTGTCTGTAGCGAGAGAACAGGTGTCCGGGGGCCGGTAGTGAACTGCGAAGGGGCCAATGACGCACCTTAAAGTAAATAATAATAATAATCATAATAATAATAATAATAATGTTAACACATCTACCCAATACTACTAATATCTTACCCTTTCTAGAATAGCTGTCGTTTTGAACTGGAGTCCCATGGGTAATGACATGGCAAAGTCATTGACATCGGCAAGTCCATAGCAATGTCAGATCCAACAAAGAAAGAATAATTTACAACTATGGCCTAGCCAACTGACTGACTTCAAAACAAGGCCGCAGCCAAACAAACAAACCAAGGGTAAATACCCTTACATCAATAGCAAGCGCCGATAAGGCTGGCCACTGACCTAAATCGGTGGTCGCCACTAAGCTGCCTGAAACCTTAGACAGTGCCCTGGAATATACCACGACACTGAGAGAGATAAAGGCTGCAGACTCTGCCCCGTTGGTGTTTGCTATAACGCCAAAACCTAAATTAAACAAACCGGTGGCAAAGCAAAATAATCTACCGCCATCACCATGTAAATACTGTGGGAGTATGCATTTTCACGCAGAATGCACACAAAAACATAAACCCCCAGTATTCAACGTGATCAAAAATCGTCCATGTCGACATTGTTCAAGGCCGCATTTCGACAGACATTGCACGGCCCCAAAAACAAAAGCACGTACAAACTTCGGCAAATTCTCGCCGCAAGCCAACAAATTTAATAACTTCCAAAGGCGTAGTAACCAACGCCAATCCACACATACACCCCGATATCACAATCAGCATCAGACGGAAGTAAATAAGCCTCCACATAATACTACAGACAATCCGACCTGCCAATATTGCAATAAATACGATATAATGACCTGGCAAAGTCATTGACATCGGCAAAGTCATAGCAATGTCAAATCCAATAAAGAAAGAATAATTTACAACTAGTGGCCTAGCCAGCTGACTGACTTCAAAACAAGGCCGCAGCCAAACAAACAAACCAAGGGTAAATATCCTTACATCAAAAGCAAGCGCTGATAAGGCTATCCACTGACCTAAATCGGTCGCACAAGGTCGCACACTAGGACAGATGTCTTGGTGTGAGTGTGGCCAACACCAATATATAAACTCGCCCCATTGGAAGAGGGGCGGATTATATCATATACGATTATATGAACACGTCTTCATATACGAGCAGCAGTTTACGCGTCCATATACAGTTTTATTCAAACTTATTATCTTTTAATTGTGCATCTTAGTTCATTTATTTATATCATTCTAATTTATTAGTTATTATCTTCTAGTTATTTCTAAGTATTTTGTTGTTATTAGTTACCATATATTACGTTAAAATCATTGTTCAAATACAGTTTATTTTTATAAAATCCGTATTAATAATTCGAGCACTAACTTCCAAAATCTTAAACTAACTTCCGCCCTCTTCAAGACATCTACTACATCAGGAATCACATTAAACGATTCCATTGCACATGTTTTAAAATGATAAGTATTAGAGAAACGTGGTTCCATAAAGGTTATTGCCCTAATTGTAATGAAGTCGATAAAGTTCAATGACATACGTATTGTCCAATCAGATATGCGTCTTACTTAACTAATATAACAATAGAATATACTACCACAAATTACGGGTGGTGAATTACTCTAAGATGGAATTGACCATCCTTTTGCCAGATGCCAGTACATATGCAAGCAGGTTGCAACGCTATTTCTGTGTATGTATATTTTTCTCTTCTTCTCTTATTTCTCTCAATGTTCTCTTCTTACAGACAACATTGGCCATAACCAGACAGTGAGCTGTAGAGGTTCCTAGGAACAGAAAATCAAGAACAACAATGCTGGTCTCAAACCTCCATCACTAAGCTAATCCCTTCCCTGACAATTTGCGCAGTGAGAAAAAAATAAAAAACTAATCAAGTGCGTTTTTTATTTTTATTTCTTGGTAATTTATATATTTATATGGATTTTTGGTAATCTGGCATTATTAAATTTATTTTTTAATATTATTTCCAGAAATTTTCAATCGCAATTTCATTATTTTTTTTAAAAGAAGGAGGAAAATATATTTAATTAAACGTAAATACCATTGAACTGTAATTGATAAATTTCTTTTACAACAAAGGATAGGCAGAGTTATCACGCTTTTTATTTGTAAATATTATCACTTCTAATGTTTCAATTTATTAATTGGTAAAGATCAATAGATAAATTATTGGTTTCCAATGAATAATTTTATTGACAAATGATCATGCTTTCTTTGATAAAATTAACGAAGTTTACATTAAAATAAAAAGGAAATTTCAGTTAAGTTTCATTTTCTAAAACAAGATATTAATGATATCAACCGGTTGAAAAGATGGAGGCAATTGTTTGGCAAATGTTGAACATTTAACTCTTCATCCCTTCCTTAACAATTCTTGAGGAAAGACACCAAAATTATCCGAAACGTTGAATAAACTTTTTAAAAAATAAAAAGTTTCTTCTCTGGCCCCAGCCAACTAATTTTTTTAGCTTGTTTAATTAACAGCGGCCAAACATAAATATTGTTTATAATAATTAAATTTAAATTGATAATACCCAGTCTTGTTTCCATTAGACAAATAAAGCCTCACTTATGTATTTTATAAGGCCCTATACTTATATATTTATATAAGGGTATGAGGCCCTGGAAAAGTTGTTGAGATTTTTTATCAAGAAGCTCTTTTCTCTTCCATCGATTACCCCTAACTACATGCTATATCTCGAAACAGGTGTTGATTTGCTTGAAGTCTTCACTTTAAGTTTACACTTCAGATATTGTCTGAAGGTACTGAAGTTTCCTGCACACCGGCTTCCCAGGATACTGGCGTTGGAAGTCATCAGGCGCAGAACTTTCTGGTTTGAGAAATGGGTTGATTTGGCGCAGAAATATAATTGCGAATTGGAATTCTCTGCGAATAATGTAATGTTACTTGAACGTCAATTGTCGGTTCTATTAGATAAAATCAGATTAGCGTATAGAGATGAGTCTGTGATGCGTGCAGGACAATCTTCACGATTTCTATTCTATAAGAAATTAGACCTGAGTGTAAGGATTTTTTCATTTGATGCGGACTGTCCTTCTAAGCACTTGTCGCTGAACGATTTGCGATGGTTATTTAAAATGAGAGGGGAATTATTATTTTTGAATTTTACACCCTGGGCTGAGCGAGAGATAGATTTCTGTTCACTGTGTAATCGTAGAGCCAAAGAGGATATAGTGCACTTTCTTGCAGAATGTCCTATACTAGCGGAGTTTCGCTTGCTCTACTTAGGTGTGAGGTCTCTTTCGCTACAGTCTCTTAGGTGCCTTCTGAATTCACTGAATTGTAAGGGGTTAATTAAATACGTGCGCTCTGCATGGTTTTATAGATATGAATTGGTTCAAGAGTTCAATTTTTAGACAGATTAATTGCAACAAAAAGAGTACTATTGCAGTTTGTTTATTTTTATAATGTTTAGTACATATCTCGTTCTGCTTCTCAATCTTGTATAATCATATCATTCTTTCCATGTACTACTCAATTATATTTACATCGAAACCAAGAACGAAATTACTTTCTTCTATTTTATATTAATTTTTCTTAGTCGCCTTTTGTATTTTTACTTTTGAAGCTGAAAATTGATCGCATCAACCTCCGGCTGACGGATACTTATCCAAGCCGTATATACTTTTGTTTTATTAACAGTTGTATATTTGATTGTTTTTTGTATTTTTGAATAAAGTATATTATTATTATTATTATTATTATTATTATTATTATTATATATTTTTTTTAAATTATACCATTGTAGCTTCATCAGAATCGAACCCTGATCTCTCCTATTAAAGATAAATTAGAGCTTGGTTTTAACGAGAGTTCGAAAGTTTCCTTGAAAAAATAAATAGATAAAATATTTGAGATACAGATTTAATTACATGAAATATTAGTCTAAAAATAAACATTTATTTTAACTTGTTTTGTTAGGTAAAATTGAGTACCAACCATCATGAGTGAAATAAGGGTAATCTATATCTGAAACGCTACATAGATCTTTTCAAAAATCACCGTTGGAGAATTCTCGGCTTTCATGTCTTGTACATTTTGTAAGAGAAAAATTGTAAATAATAATTAGCTAGAGAATTAAAAATAATTAACTAAATATCTCATTAAAATGCGCTGGCTGTTTCATTTCACCTTCCCTGTTCTCCTCCATAATTATGTTAGGAAAATGGAGTAAAATATGAAGTTTCATAAAATTTGTCATTTTTGTATAATTGTAATTGATATCAGCAAAGGAAATTCGAGTCTATTATTTCACTCCAGTTTTCTCATCTTGCCTAACTCGCTCTGGCCATTTACTCAAAGGCATATGGCGCAGATTCAATACTAATTTAACTTGACTGTCATCTATTCCATTTACGACTGTTTCATTTCTAATTTTAACAGTTAATATTTGCTTGGTGCACTTCCTCAAAAAGCTGATCACAAGTTTTTACCTTAACCTTTCGTTAAACCTTCTTATATATAGTCCAAGTTTCAGCTCTGTAGGTCAAAATTCTCTCAATAAGAAGTAGATTTTTCTTTTGATTTTCTCATAAAAGGCATTTGCCGCTGTTGTACTGAATGAAGCATCCTGATTAGCCTTCCTGTTTGCTCGCTCCTCCAGCTCGAACCCATCTTCTTCATCCAATGTCGTGCCGAAATATTTGAAGCTGCTCACTTTTTTTTCCATCCACCTCAAGAACCTTATTCCCTCTGCCCTTTCACCCGCAACCGGTTCTCTTATTAAACTTCATGAAGTTAAATTCCTGCTATTAAACTTACAGTTTTTCAACCTAAATTTCATATCCTCTCTGTCCTGATATATGAACATATCTCGTTGCTGACGAGCAAAATACGAGATATTAAGATAGTCACTCCATCAATGGATTACATTTCATATGCCAATCATTCGTTAGGATTGCAAGATAATTTTGAACAGATTATATGGTATCCAGCATCCTTGCTTCAATCTCAATTTCACTATTATGCATCCTCTGAATAGCCGAGATAAGACAATGGTCAATCCCAGCATCTTTTAAGGAACACCAATTCATGCTTCTTGTGTCAATGCCGTTTGTTTTCTCCAAGTTTATAAAGACATAAATGTACTTTTTGTAGCTATGAATTTTTCTGTGATTTGTTAATAGCTAAAAAGTGAATAGTAAACTTGAATAAGGGGAGCAGATCTGTTCGAAATTTAAAATTCTTATAATCTTCATATTTCAGCAGATAACTGATTGAAATAGTTTAACTGATTGGCTCTAAATTAAATTTTAAGCTGATTTGTTTCTCTATGAGTTTAGTTTCGTTCATTATATAAGATATGGTCGATTGACAATGAAGTTTGAGTGAGTTACTCGGAGAGCTATCACACTTCTTTTCTTTATGAAATACCTCTACTTTGTTAAGGGTTTTATATATATATCTTAGGAGTAGTTTTCTAGTGTTCTTTTGTCAACTATGAGTGTTTAACTCTGTGTAAATGTATTATTTCATTTGTACATAATCTTTCTCTGTTCTGCTTTTGGAATTATTTGTGTAAATCCAAACTTCATTTGTGTTGGGGGGGGGGGTATATTACGCACACAATCATAAAAAACTAAATTATAAGTATATCATTATATATATATATATATATATATATAGATATATATAGATATAATGAACAATAAACAAATGAAATATGAATAAATAAGAAGAAACATTAAAATAAGGTTTAAACTGTCATTTTATACAAAGGAATTGATTTATTAAAACTAAGTTGAAATGTTAAGGTGCAACAACAAGAATCCTCTGGTTCAAATATATATTGCCATTGCTAGTGTAGAATATGTTGTCTCTTATAGATCACACGCACCCTAGTGTAAAGTTGGAGTACCCTGAAGTAGCTGCCCTAGCAATTGTATAGTGTTTTCTTACACCCATCACACTTTTGAATATCACACCCTTCTCACGTACAACGGTTCCCCCTACCACTTGATAACCTTATTTTATATTTTGCCTAGTGTGTGTGTGTGTGTCCTATTCAACAAAATAAAAATGATAAAAGCTGTACGTGCCTTGGTAAATGTGGAAAAGTACGAGTTTGCATAGTTATTTCAGCTTATCCAAATAATTGTATAATAGTCAATAAAAAAAACTGTCTTCATTATGCTTATTTCTTTACTTCCTAATAAGCTGTTATAAAGCGTATAATTCTATAGAGTTTTATTAAATCAGATATCCTAAAATACACGAGGCTAGCCCAAAATCTTGGTTACGGAAAACGCTTAACATTCCTGCATCCATTTTGAATGATCAACAAAAATTCACGGTGTTTACTATGACAATGTTTAACAAAGATTAGCATTTTTTATGTGAATCGCTTAAAGAGTGATGTGGATAGTTTGAACTCTAGCTTGTTCTAATGGTGGTGAGCTAGTGTGGCTAACTTGGTGAAGCTTTGAAGGTTGAGTTAACTCGTTACAGTTGATCTTGCGACTGGGCCTCGATACGGCTGCCAATGAATCTAATGAGTCTAGCTTTTGTATCGCTAATTTGATGATGACTAGTTTATTATAGTATCCGAGAATGGAGAGATGATTCTACTGTAAGCAGCCATCATTGAGTGAGCCACGAAGAATAATAATATGCAAATCGTGAAGTTTGCCAACGAAATTATTAGGAGGAAAATCTAAATTTCTTGTATTTTGCTGCTGAATGCATGAAATGAGAATTTAAATGGTATGATAAGTTGGAATAGCCAGAAGTGCGTGGATTGAAATATATTTAATTCTTATTAACTTTTATCATTTATTTCTTAATTAAATTTATATGCCATTTTAAATGAATAATTATCTGTACACGGTTAATAGATAAAAACTTTCTTATTATTATTATATTATTATTATTATTATTATTATTATTTTTTTTTTTTTATAATGGTTAATGGCATCGACTGCTTTGGTCTTTAGCCATTTTTCTTTCTCTCAAAAATCTTATACCAATATATATACATGTACAACACCAACTAATTCTTATTTTTATAAGTTCATGCATGTTCAAGTAACAAAAGGAATGAGTCCATTCGCAGGAAAGAACTATCGGCTTATTTATACATCAAACACTCACACTCACACAGGTGCCGGGGTTGCCAATCCCGGCTCAGACCCTCCCCTCCTAGAATCAGTGGCTCCCAAATAAAAACAAAGTGCAGAAAAGGCTTCCTAAACGACCAAAATTTGCCACCCCTGGCCGATATTGGCCCCCCCACACTCATTCACACAAATCTTTCATTCCTATAAAAATTAAAATCTAATACTATAACTTAACTACTACTGGGATTGTGGTACTCGATATTCCTACAATTCCGATCTATCTAACCTACATAAACACCCATTCTCTTTCAACCAAATAAATTACTTTCATACCAATACAATCACTCTTATTTACATATTTATACACATATACAATAGAAATATATATATACACAATGTAGATACAATTTGATAAATCTATTTACAACTTACGAAATTATTATATTTTCCTAAACAACCCCAAAGCCTTTAAAAAACAAATTACTCCTCCTATCTTATCCACAAGATTCTCATTAAGGTTATTTGACAAGCTATACAGTTGTCGCATATCATTCAATTCTATGCAGACGCACAGTAAATGATGAACAGTAAGGTGTTCGCCACACCTTTCACACAACGGTGCTTCTTGCCCAGCCAAGAGGAATTGGTGAGTAAGAAGAGTGTGACCGAATCTCAAACGATGAATTTTTATTCGCTCGGTTCGCTTTAAAGATAGAGGAGGTTTCCATCTAACTACAGACTTTTTAATTGAGGACAGCTTGTTTTGTATTTGTTGCCATTCTTGATGCCATTTTTTCTTAACGGTATCTGATAAGTAAGTCTTGAAATCTGATAATTTGACAATTTGCACCTCTGGAATTTGCCTTTCAGTAGCTTGCCGTGCAGCCTTATCAGCCAACTCATTACCTTCTATTCCAATATGGCTAGGGATCCACATAAAAATTATGATTTTCCCACTATCAATTAAAGAAGTCATGAGGGCCAGAAACCGTTGGTTAAAGGTATCAATTGAAAATTTATCTGTGAGACTTTGGAGTACACTCAGAGAATCTGAAGCAATCAAGAATTTTGAAATATTTGTAAACATTTTACAGTAGAGTAAAACTTGCCAAATTGCATATTGTTCAGCTGTGTAAACCGAAGTGTAGTTTGGGAGAGACCAAGAATGTGAAATATTGTCAACAACAAAAGCGCTGCCAACACCGGTATCTGTTTTGGAACCATCTGTATATATTACAGTGAAATCCATGTATTTCTCTAGGACAGCTTGAAATGTTTTGCGGTATATTACAGCAGGTGTATCATTTTTGCATAAGTTTGTGAGCTCATCTAGCACGTGTATAAAAGGTACCTGCAGGGAGGAACCTCGGTGGAGCCAAGAGGCAGCATCCTTGGCAGACGTAAATCAAGATCTTGTAATAATTCAAATGCTCGCACCCCAGTCGGTCTTGTAATAGTAGGCTTCGCCTCATACCCTCGTCTTTTACTAAAGAGAATCTCATAGTTTTGATGGTTATGATTAGCCCTAACTGTAGAGACATAAGTTGCCAGTAATTTCTGTCGCCGGAGACGTAGTGGCAAAAAGCCCGACTCACTATATAAGCTAACAGACGGAGTCGTGGGGAAAGCCTCTAGAGCGTATCTAATGCCTCTATGATGCAACGGATCAAGAATTTTTAAAACTGATTTACGTGCTGACGAATATGCTACACAACCGTAATCTAAACGAGAAAGCACTAACGACCCATAAATACTGAGTAGGGAGTCTGGGTCGGCAACCCATTTACAATTTCCTAGACATTTAATAATATTTAATATTTTTTTACATCTCATTGACAAATCGCCAATTTAGTTTAGAATCAAAGATCAGACCTAAAAATTTAACCGATTCTTTACATTGTATAGCCATATTTTTTATTTTTAATCGCGGGTCATAATGTGGTTTTCTCAGTCTGCAAAAGTGAATGCATTGAGTTTTTTCGACGGAAAATTTAAACCCCACCTCTTCTGCGTTTCGAACAATTTGATCTATTGACTTTTGCAATATTTTGTTAATTTTTCCCATTTTAGGGGCTGAACAAAAAATATTAAGATCATCTACATACAAGCATTTTTTAACTGAGGGTTCAATATTGGAAGCAATATCATTAACAGCTATAGCAAAAAGGGTCACACTTATTGTAGATCCTTGAGGGACACCAATTTCTAAATTTCTAACTGAAGATAGAGTGTTGCTCACTCTCACACGGAAGCTGCGGTTACTAAGGAAAGAGGAAATAAATAGTGGTAAGTTTCCTCGAAGACCCCAGGCATACAATTTATGTAAGATCCCATATCGCCAGGTCATATCGTATGCCTTTTCCAAATCGAAAAAAACTGCAACGGTATGTTCCCTACTCTTGAAAGAGTCTTGTATGGCATTCTCAAGGTATACCAAGTGATCTAGAGTGGACCTGTGTTTACGGAAGCCTGCCTGATGTTTAACCAGTAGACAGTTTTTTTCAAGAAACCACACTAGTCGGTTATTAACCATTCTTTCTAGAATCTTTCCCAGACAACAGGTGAGACTTATGGGGCGATAACTGGAGGGGAGCAGAGGGTCCTTATCTGGTTTTATTAGAGGAACAATGGTCGCTTCCTTCCACTGCATGGGGTAATAATGGTTTTCCCAAATCTTATTATAAAGATCTAGCATTATTAGTTTAATACCGTCGGGTAGATTGGAGAGCATCTCATAATGTATGGTGTCCGGACCCGGTGCTGAACTTCTCTTGAAACTAAGTGCTTCTTTAAGTTCAGACATCGTAAAAGGTATATTATAAACATGTTCATCATTGGTACTAAAATCTAATGGAACCTCACGATTATTTTTGGAAGCTAGGAACAGCTGGTCATAATTATTTGAGCTACTCGCTTTTTCAAAATAATCTGCTAAAATTTCTGCTACAACACTCGGGGTATTTACTATATCTCCATTATCCAAACGAATATTCGTAAGCGAATGGAGGATTTTAGATCCAGCTATGGTCTTTACTTTACTCCATACTTCTGATAGGGGGGTGTCTGATTTGATTGAGGAAACATAGGAGCTCCATGTAGATCTTTTGCTTTCTACAACAGCCAGACGGGCTTTGGCTCGGGCTTTTTTGAATTTTATAAGATTTTCCATGGTAGGGTTCCTACGAAATTTATTTAATGCTTTTTTTTTTTAAACTGATTAATTTAGCTACTTCGGGATTCCACCATGGAACGAATCTTTTTCTAGGAACTCCGCTACTCTTAGGAATAGCTGTTTCTGCTGCAGAAATTATTGCTTGCGTTAATAGATCTACTAACTGTGAGGGATCAGTTTTCTGAGGCGGTAAAACAATATTTTTTTGAAATAGTGACCACTGAGCTTTCTGTAAAAGCCACTTTTCAGGGACGGATGGTACTGTTTTCATTCGGTCGCTGCTTATCATAATTGGGAAGTGATCACTATTATAAAGATCATCCAGAACATCCCATGATAAGTGCATGGAGAGTCTGGGTGATGATAATGACAGATCAATAGCAGAAAAACTGCCCGATCCAGCATTGAAGTGTGTCGCCAATCCTGTATTTAACAATGTGATATTATTTCGATCTAGTAGTTGTTCTATTATGCGGCCTTTGGTGTCATTTGAAACAGAACCCCAAAGAGCATTATGTGCATTGAAGTCTCCGACTAGTAAAAATGGGGAGGGTAGTTGAGAAATTATCTGTTCGAGGTCTTGTAATCGCCAGTCGGCGTTAGGAAGATAAATATTGCAAATGACCACTGAAAAGGGAAACGCTATTTGGATCGCAACAGCTTGAAGTGGAGTATTCAGTCCAATTGGGGTGAAACGTACATCTTCTCTAATTAGAAATGCTACACCTCCTTTTGCTCGAATGATGGCAGGTTCATCTTTTCTTACTGTTACGTAATGCCTAAGTGAATAAGGTTGACCAGACTTAAGGTGGGTTTCTTGTAAGCATACACATACTGGGTCATATTTTGTTATGAGTAACTTTAGATCGCAGTGATGAGTTTTAATGCCATTACAATTCCACTGTATAAAGTTCTCCATATTTCTTTCTAGTGGTAATAAATGTATGCAGATATTCTAAATATTAAAAGTCTAAACAAAATACTAATAAATAAAATAAAAATAAACTTAAATAGTTATCAATAAGCAAGAAGTAAATGAATAATTTAAAAATTCAATATTAGATAACTGACTGTATATCTTATAGAAATAATTGGAAATTATGTTTTATTTCGGGGTTTTCCCTTAGGCCACCCTTTTTTCTTTTTTCCCCTGCTACGAGGGGATTTTCCTGGACTGTCTAATACGAACGATCCATCTGTAGAGGGTTCTTCCTCTACTTCTTTCATTTCTGTATGTTTGCGCTTTTCAGAGCCCACCTCTGAACGCGCGGGACTTTGACTAGTCACCGAACCAGTACGTGGTCTGAGTGCTGTTGGTAGCATGCCAATTCTTTGAATCGAGGGTGAAAATACATCTCGGGAAACAAATACCGTTTTCAAAACGGAAACCAACTGAGGGACTAATTCTTTAATTAGTGACTGGATATCTAGTTTTGTGGATGTGCTCGATGTGGCTTTGGCATAAGAAATGCCCTGTGGAGTGGGAACCACAACTTTCCTTTTAGCTTCGAAGTAAGATAAGTTTTGTTTAACCTTAAATTCCTGAATTGCCATTTCAGTTTTGTAAATTGGGCAATTACGTGAACGTGCAGAGTGATTACCTTCACAGTTTAAACAAACAATAGGTTCTTCACATGGACTGCCCTCATGAAGTTTTTTACCACATACACAGACTTGCTCGTGATCGCATCTCAGGGAAGTATGACCATATTGTTGGCAACGAAAGCAACGTAGTGGTGCGGGAACATATTGCCTAACCGGAAGTGAGTAAAAAGCAACTTTGATTCTCTCCGGAATTTTGGGTTTGTTGAAAGTCAGAATGTGGCTAGCACTATCCTTCAATTCACCGTTTACCCTGGATTTAATTCGCTTAACTTCAATAACACCTTGCTGCTTCAGTTCAAGCGCTATGTCTTCTACGGTGCAGTTTAGAAGATCTCTACAGAAAATAACTCCTTTGGAGGTATTGAGTGTCTGATGTGCAGTCACTGTAACATTCGAATCTCCCATTTTTTTAATATTAAGTAATCTGTTAGACTGCGCTGCAGAAACAGTTTCAATAAGCAACAAGCCGTCTTTTATCTTTTTTATAACTTTTAAATCTCCTACCAAACCGAAAAGTAATTTATTAATAATAAAAGGACTATCCTTAGAGAAATCACCATTCTCTTTCTTTACGATCAGGAACCGGGGATATACCACCTTTTCCTGATTCGTATTAGCTGGGCATTTTGGTGGACCCATCACCACATCCACTTTTAAGGAGGTGGACTCCTCCATAATGTTTGGATTAGAAGAAACGTTCATTCAGATCCCACGAGTATCCAAGGAATAAAACAGTCACCCACAGCAGAGCCTGGTTACCGCGGGAAGGCTACATTCCAACCGGAGGTCGCCTGGTATCCGGAGGGCACCGTTTGAGACGGCCAGGATCCCTGCCGCCAACCAACCCATCAGCACGGTAGCTAACACCTTAGGTTAGGGCCCTAAATATGTATCCTGTGTTCGGGTGTGTGTGTGTGTGTGTGTGTGTGTGTGTTTGTGTAGTGTTATATGTTATGTTCTATTTATAGTATACCCCCCTGTCAGGCTGGGCTAGTAGGGAGAGCCGACCTCCCTAAGAAGTGCTAATCACTTCCCCCATATCCTGTTAGTCGCCTCTTACGACATCCCGGATTTGGAGCAGGCCTATTCTGTCCCCGGTCCTGCAGGGGCGTTAATCTAATTCTAATCTAATTCAAATAATCTAATTCTAATCTTCTAATCTAATCTCTTCTAATCTAATCTAAATCTAATCTAATTCTAATCTAATCTAATTCTAATCTAATCTAATTCTAATCTAATCTAATTCTAATCTAATCTAATTCTAATCTAATCTAATTCTAATCTAATCTAATTCTAATCTAATCTAATTCTAATCTAATCTAATTCTAATCTAATCTAATTCTAATCTAATCTAATCTAATCTAATCTAATCTAATTCTAATCTAATCTAATTCTAATCTAATCTAATTCTAATCTAATTCTAATTCTAATCTAATCTAATTCTAATCTAATCTATTTCTAATCTAATCTAATTCTAAACTAATCTAATCTAATCTAATTCTAATCTAATCTAATTCTAATCAAATCTAAATCTAATCTAATCCAATTCTAATCTAGTCTAATTCTAATCTAATCTATTCTAATCTAATCTAATTCTAATCTAATCTAATTCTAATCTAATCTAATTCTAATCTAATCTAATTCTAATCTAATCTAATTCTAATCTAATCTAATTCTAATCTAATCTAATCTACTAATCTAATCTAATTCTAATCTAATAATTCAAATCTAATCA
The DNA here is from genome assembly GCA_011037195.1 of Triatoma infestans. Taxonomy (NCBI): domain Eukaryota; kingdom Metazoa; phylum Arthropoda; class Insecta; order Hemiptera; family Reduviidae; genus Triatoma; species Triatoma infestans. The sequence goes on from JAAEAF010014217.1 coordinate 116,051, forward strand.
ATCTAATAATCAATTCAATCTAATTAATTCTAATCTAATTCTAATTCTAAAAATCTAATTACGATTGACTTACCCCTTCCAGCTCCCTGCTGCTGCTGTGCTGCTGATATTAACACGACGCGCACTTACACAGAACTGAACTACATTCGACAATACAATGTATATAGTAACGTTTATCCCCACTCCCCTATGACGTCATTGCTAGTGGGGCATGCGCATATCTGCCGCCGCCTTAGAGATTACAAATATGATTTTATTATATTGTATAACAAAAACCACTGCCTTTTCAATATATTATTCGTATGACGTCACACAGCAATAGTATTGCCAGTGCCTTATTTATTACCACTGCCTTATAGACAAATCCCCCATTCAGATAACGTCACACACTATAGTGTTTCACTGCCAATCGCAATATATCGATTATTCATATTGATTATTATCGATCTTATAAATAAAATTTATTAATAAGAAAAGCACTATCTATTTTCTTCTACCAGTTATTGCATCACCTTTTGAAATTAAACTTTGTACTAATAAAATATATATATCTATTCTTACCTTAATCACTTTGTATTCTTTTGTTTATTGAACTTCAGAACAACATATATCTTGCCTGTCCGAACATGTTAGTTATTTATTAGAAAAATACAAAGAAACTACACTGAGTCATCCAGGAAATGATTTATTAATATTTAATCCTATTATTTAAAAATACAACTTTGTACTCATTACCTTTCTTGCCTGTTCGGACATGTTAGCACAGGTCTTATTAACATGTTTAGTAATACTTAATCCTATTATGTAAAAATTAAACTTTGTACTCATTACCTTTCTTGCCTGTCCGGACATGTTAGCACAGGTCTTATTAACATGTTTAGTAATACTTAATCCTATTATGTAAAAATTAAACTTTGTACTCATTACCTTTCTTGACGTCATTAAGGTCTTCTCAAATGCGCATTCTGGTGAGTTATAAATGTACTACCGTGTATGACGTCACACCGCAGCTAAACAAATTTTGAGCCCTTATTTACATCAATTCTGCGCACGCGCAAAAGCCTTCTAGGTGCTAGCCGAACATTGCCGAAGATAACCGAACTGAAACAGAAATTTTTGTTCTGGCAGGCACGTAATAAAACATATTTGATGACGTCACTCCACTGCTAAACTTAATTCCATTATACTGAGCATGTTAAAGCCTGTCTATTTCATATTCTCGCCAAAACTTACAAAAAATACTAGATTTGTACGTATTGCGTCATACCATGCAACATGGCATGTCTCAACATGTTCATTTTTATTTATTTCTTACTCTTGCTAAAACATCAAAAAAATACTTGATTTGTACAAACTTGCAACATAAAATGTCTCAACATGACGTCACACCACTGCTAACTTAATTCTATTATACTGAGCAGGTTAAAGCCTGTCTATTTCATATTCTCGCTAAAACATGGAAAAATACTAGATTTGTACATACGTGCAACAGTAAATGCCTCAACATAGCCGAACATTGCCGAAGATAACCGAACTGAAACCGACATTTTTGTTCTGACAGGTACATAATAAAACATATTTGATGATGTCACTCCACTGCTAAACTTAATTCTATTATACTGAGCATGTTAAAGCCTGTCTATTTCATATTCTCGCCAAAACTTGGAAAAATACTAGATTTGTACGTATTGCGTCATACCGTGCAACATGACATGTCTCAACATGTTCATTTTAATTTATTTCTTACTCTTGCTAAAACATCGAAAAAAATAAAATACTAGATTTGTACGTATTGTGTCATACCGTGCAACATGACATGTCTCAACATGTTCATTTTAATTTATTTCTTATTCTTGCTAAAACATCGAACAAAATAAAATACTAGATTTGTACGTATTGTGTCATACCGTGCCACATGACATGTCTCAACATGTTCATTTTAATTTATTTCTTACTCTTGCTAAAACATCGAAAAAAATAAAATACTAGATTTGTACGTATTGCGTCATACCGTACAACATGACATGTCTCAACATGTTCATTTTAATTTATTTCTTACTCTTGCTAAAACATCGAACAAAATGATTTGTACAAACGTGCAACAGAAAATGTCTCAACATATTCATTTATTAAAGTGGACTTTTAACTTGTTCAGTATATATATAACATTTTGCCTGTTCTACCGTGCGAACAAAAAAAAAAATATATTCACCGTATTGATTTATTAAATTGGACTTTGAGCTTGTCCAGTATGAATAACATTTTGCAAGTTCCACCGTGCGCGTTTCACTCAACACACTGTGTAGGTGACGTCATTCTCATCAGACATCGCTCAACATGTTCGTATCAACTTACCTCTTACTCTTGTTAAAATATGGGAAAATAAATAGTGAGTCATACTTGAGTTATTGTATTATTTATTTAATGTATTACATACATTATTTACAGTTTTACATATGAAGTAATTATACTTAATCTAGGAATAAAAGACATTTTGCAACAGGACATGTCCTTAACTTGTTCATATCAATATTCTTCTTACAATTGTCCAAACCTGGAGAAATATTAGATTTGTACCTTTTTTAGTTCGGCATTAAAAGGTACAACCTTAAGCCTCTTCACCGCGTCAAGGTAAAGGTACATCGAAAAGGTTTTTTTATTTTTTTTTTATTTAATAGTTACAAATACAATGAAATTGAAACAGAAAAAATGAAGTAATCTTTAATGACAAACTAAAAGAATTTTCTCAAAATAAATAAAAGAACTTTCCACAATATTATAAAACAAAAAAATGTTCAGACATTCAGACCTGCCATTCAAAGTTTGGAGGTGTTTCCACCACGCCAGTGACTTCATTTAGGGTTTAGGGGTGTTTCCACCACGCCACTGACCCAACATTCAAAACACAGTTTAAATGAAACGTAAGTCATGTCGTCTTCCCTTCATACCCAAGTAAACTAATGAAACAAATTCTGTATCATCGTTATTGTAGCGGTCGATAAACTCCAATGACAATTCAAATCGCTGCGGTAAAAATATTTTCAGCTCATCGCCATCACTCTTCGCCAAACAAGCTACAATTCTATCTCCATACTTGGTTTTAACCCTTTCAAGTTGGACAATAATGTATGGCTCACCAACAACAAGTTCTGTCAGAGGACAAAAAGTCCGTTTCTCATTTAGCTCACTCAGCACTTTTTGGAATTCCATCTTAAGATGTGCACAACACAAGTTATAATAATGAACTAATGAAGAGCAGTAGAGCTTCGCCTTTATATAGATATTCTCCCCACCCTATGATGTCACTTTAACTAACCAATAGAATTGAGAGTTGTATCCCCTCCCCGCCCAAATCTTGCATCATAAATGAAAAAGAACCTGTCTCTACATGATCGATACCCTATATTTTGTTTTCCTGTTAAACTAAGCATGCCAGAACCTGTCCAACAGCATATCGTAACCTATTCTGTCAAGTCAAACATGTCGGAACTTGCATGTACCTCTCTTAGTTCGGCGTATTTTGCCTTAAGCCTCTTCACCTCGTCAAGGTGGAGGTACATCGAAGAGGTTATTTTTATTTTTTTTTTTTTATTTTTTTATACAATATAAATATACGAAAAAGTAAACAAAAAATTATCTTCAATTTATGTACAAAAAAATAGAAAACTTTGAAAATATAAATAAAAAATTGAACCTTCTAAACATAAAATTTATCTTCAAATTACATACAAAGTTCAATACAGTTTTCGTTTAGGGCAAAGAAAGAAAACATTTCAAAAGAATAATATTGTTTCTATGCTAAGAGAAATATTTTAAGTTGGATTGATTGGAAATCTAATTTTCTTTCATTTACACACTCAAGATTTAGGAGTGTTTCCACCTCGCCAGTGATCCAACATTCAGGGCTTAGGGGTGTTTCCACCTCGCCATTGGCCCAACATTCATAACAAATCTCCAAAATCAGTCCACCACGCCATTGGCCCAACATTCATAACAAATCTCCAAAATCAGTCCAATTTAAATTTAGCCATGTACTTAAAGCCTCTGTTCGATACTGAGTACATTTCTCTTTAGAATTATTATGCATAATGCAATGGCTGCCTTTCTCATCTATGATAAGTGAAAAAATAACCTCTTCGATGTACCTCCACCTTGACGAGGTGAAGAGGCTTAAGGCAAAATACGCCGAACTAAGAGAGGTACATGCAAGTTCCGACATGTTTGACTTGACAGAATAGGTTACGATATGCTGTTGGACAGGTTCTGGCATGCTTAGTTTAACAGGAAAACAAAATATAGGGTATCGATCATGTAGAGACAGGTTCTTTTTCATTTATGATGCAAGATTTGGGCGGGGAGGGGATACAACTCTCAATTCTATTGGTTAGTTAAAGTGACATCATAGGGTGGGGAGAATATCTATATAAAGGCGAAGCTCTACTGCTCTTCATTAGTTCATTATTATAACTTGGTTGTGCACATCTTAAGATGGAATTCCAAAAAGTGCTGAGTGAGCTAAATGAGAAACGGACTTTTTGTCCTCTGACAGAACTTGTTGTTGGTGAGCCATACATTATTGTCCAACTTGAAAGGGTTAAAACCAAGTATGGAGATAGAATTGTAGCTTGTTTGGCGAAGAGTGATGGCGATGAGCTGAAAATATTTTTACCGCAGCGATTTGAATTGTCATTGGAGTTTATCGACCGCTACAATAACGATGATACAGAATTTGTTTCATTAGTTTACTTGGGTATGAAGGGAAGACGACATGACTTACGTTTCATTTAAACTGTGTTTTGAATGTTGGGTCAGTGGCGTGGTGGAAACACCCCTAAACCCTAAATGAAGTCACTGGCGTGGTGGAAACACCTCCAAACTTTGAATGGCAGGTCTGAATGTCTGAACATTTTTTTGTTTTATAATATTGTGGAAAGTTCTTTTATTTATTTTGAGAAAATTCTTTTAGTTTGTCATTAAAGATTACTTCATTTTTTCTGTTTCAATTTCATTGTATTTGTAACTATTAAATAAAAAAAAACCTTTTCGATGTACCTTTACCTTGACGCGGTGAAGAGGCTTAAGGCATAATGCCGAACTAAAAAAAGGTACAAATCTAATATTTCTCCAGGTTTGGACAATTGTAAGAAGAATATTGATATGAACAAGTTAAGGACATGTCCTGTTGCAAAATGTCTTTTATTCCTAGATTAAGTATAATTACTTCATATGTAAAACTGTAAATAATGTATGTAATACATTAAATAAATAATACAATAACTCAAGTATGACTCACTATTTATTTTCCCATATTTTAACAAGAGTAAGAGGTAAGTTGATACGAACATGTTGAGCGATGTCTGATGAGAATGACGTCACCTACACAGTGTGTTGAGTGAAACGCGCACGGTGGAACTTGCAAAATGTTATTCATACTGGACAAGCTCAAAGTCCAATTTAATAAATCAATACGGTGAAATATATTTTTTTTTGTTCGCACGGTAGAACAGGCAAAATGTTATATATATACTGAACAAGTTAAAAGTCCACTTTAATAAATGAATATGTTGAGACATTTTCTGTTGCACGTTTGTACAAATCATTTTGTTCGATGTTTTAGCAAGAGTAAGAAATAAATTAAAATGAACATGTTGAGACATGTCATGTTGTACGGTATGACGCAATACGTACAAATCTAGTATTTTATTTTTTTCGATGTTTTAGCAAGAGTAAGAAATAAATTAAAATGAACATGTTGAGACATGTCATGTGGCACGGTATGACACAATACGTACAAATCTAGTATTTTATTTTGTTCGATGTTTTAGCAAGAATAAGAAATAAATTAAAATGAACATGTTGAGACATGTCATGTTGCACGGTATGACACAATACGTACAAATCTAGTATTTTATTTTTTTCGATGTTTTAGCAAGAGTAAGAAATAAATTAAAATGAACATGTTGAGACATGTCATGTTGCACGGTATGACGCAATACGTACAAATCTAGTATTTTTCCAAGTTTTGGCGAGAATATGAAATAGACAGGCTTTAACATGCTCAGTATAATAGAATTAAGTTTAGCAGTGGAGTGACATCATCAAATATGTTTTATTATGTACCTGTCAGAACAAAAATGTCGGTTTCAGTTCGGTTATCTTCGGCAATGTTCGGCTATGTTGAGGCATTTACTGTTGCACGTATGTACAAATCTAGTATTTTTCCATGTTTTAGCGAGAATATGAAATAGACAGGCTTTAACATGCTCAGTATAATAGAATTAAGTTAGCAGTGGTGTGACGTCATGTTGAGACATTTTATGTTGCAAGTTTGTACAAATCAAGTATTTTTTTGATGTTTTAGCAAGAGTAAGAAATAAATAAAAATGAACATGTTGAGACATGCCATGTTGCATGTATGACGCAATACGTACAAATCTAGTATTTTTTGTAAGTTTTGGCGAGAATATGAAATAGACAGGCTTTAACATGCTCAGTATAATGGAATTAAGTTTAGCAGTGGAGTGACGTCATCAAATATGTTTTATTACGTGCCTGTCAGAACAAAAATTTCTGTTTCAGTTCGGTTATCTTCGGCAATGTTCGGCTAGCACCTAGAAGGCTTTTGCGCGTGCGCAGAATTGATGTAAATAAGGGCTCAAAATTTGTTTAGCTGCGGTGTGACGTCATACACGGTAGTACATTTATAACTCACCAGAATGCGCATTTGAGAAGACCTTAATGACGTCAAGAAAGGTAATGAGTACAAAGTTTAATTTTTACATAATAGGATTAAGTATTACTAAACATGTTAATAAGACCTGTGCTAACATGTCCGGACAGGCAAGAAAGGTAATGAGTACAAAGTTTAATTTTTACATAATAGGATTAAGTATTACTAAACATGTTAATAAGACCTGTGCTAACATGTCCGAACAGGCAAGAAAGGTAATGAGTACAAAGTTGTATTTTTAAATAATAGGATTAAATATTAATAAATCATTTCCTGGATGACTCAGTGTAGTTTCTTTGTATTTTTCTTAATAAATAACTAGCATGTTCGGACAGGCAAGATATATGTTGTTTTGAAGTTCAATAAACAAAAGAATACAAAGTGATTAAGGTAAGAATAGATATATATATTTTATTAGTACAAAGTTTAATTTCAAAAGGTGATGCAATAACTGGTAGAAGAAAATAGATAGTGCTTTTCTTATTAATAAATTTTATTTATAAGATCGATAATAATCAATATGAATAATCGATATATTGCGATTGGCAGTGAAACACTATAGTGTGTGACGTTATCTGAATGGGGGATTTGTCTATAAGGCAGTGGTAATAAATAAGGCACTGGCAATACTATTGCTGTGTGACGTCATACGAATAATATATTGAAAAGGCAGTGGTTTCGTTAGTTTTTTATTAATAAATTATATTAATAAAATCGATATTAATTGATATGGATAATCGATATTTGTAATCGATATATTGCGATTGGCAAGGAAACACTATGGACTGTGTGACGTTATCTGAATGGGGGATTTGTCTAGAAGGCAGTGGTAATAAATAAGGCACTGGCAATACTATTGCTGTGTGACGTCATACGAATAATGTATTGAAAAGGCAGTGGTTTTTGTTATACAATATAATAAAATCAATATTTGTAATCTATAAGGCGGCGGCAGAGATGCGCATGCCCCAATTAGCAATGACGTCATAGGGGAGTGGGGATAAACGTTACTATAGTACATTGTATTGTCGAATGTAGTTCAGTTCTGTGTAAGTGCGCGTCGTGTTAATATCAGCAGCAGCAGCAGCAGCAGGGAGCTGGAAGGGGTAAGTCAATCTTTTTTTATAATTATTATTATTATGTGTGACAGTTGAATGCATCTCCGCCATATTTTTTCTATTATTTAATTTTTTGTGAGTGGGTTGAGCGGAAATAAAATTATGATAGTGCGGGCGTTAAGTGTACGTTGAAAACTACAGCTAGCGAGAGGACTACTATGGCCGAGTGGTTAGGGTGATGCGACTTCCAACCTATAGATTGGTAATCCGTTCGATGATGGTCAGTGGGAGAGGATGGGGGGGTAAGTGGGCGCGGCCTAAGTGCTCGTCAAGTTCGATGATTGGCCGATAGAGAGTGGTGGGGGTAAGTGGGCGTGGCTTAGGATGGGGAGGAGGGGTGTGGAGAAGACAGGAGTGGGGATGGGGAGGAGGGGTGGGGTTGGGCAGGAGTGGGGATGGCCGCCATTTTGAAAAAAAGTGCGCCAGAACCGCCATTTCCCCTCTACTTTCGCAATTTTTAATAATAACTAATTTCATCTAGTAAAAAGTAATTAAGTAAAATACCAGCCACTTTATCAAAATTAAAGTAAGTCCTACTAAATTGCCTAAATGAATGATATTTTCAGAGATATTTTCCATGATAGCCTGCTTCTTTTTGTGGTCGTCGCCCGGTTGTGGGCATCACCCATCACCAGGATATTTTTGTCAAAACAGTGTGGTAACATAGACTTGCATAGGGCAAATTCACACTCATACAGAGCCTGAAGCTTTCCAGCTCTGCGGACCCAAACAACGTGAATGATATTTGTTCAGCTCCAGTAGTCAATGCCTTTGAAAAAGAGTGTTTGGTGATCAGATGCTTTCTTAGCCGTTTACGTTTTGAAATTAGCCACAATAATAATTTTAATAATTTTAGCAAAATCTGGTAATTCGTCTTTGGACATAAACAGCACAAATATGTGGAAATTCAATTAAGTTCCCAACAATTTCACGAATTGAAAACTATTCGAAAGAATTACTCCTAAAAAAGAAGTCAACGTTTTTTTGCCTTCCAACGATGTTTTCATGCTGGACCCAATATGATAGATACTAAGCGTGGGAGAAAGTACAAGCTGATAGCGGAAGATATAAGAGCTGATAGCGGATACATTAAAATGCATTATATGTTACTAGCAGTAACAACTTCATTTTAAATATATAGATGTAATGTAATTTATTTATTTTTTTCCCCCAATTTTGAAGATATTAGCATAAATGTAGTTAGTCGAAATAAATAAAAATTATGACAAAACCCGTATAAAACACTAATGTTTAATACTGCTAACAATTTCCTTCTATATTATTTATGGTATTTTAATAAAGATAATTTTTCAGGTAAACGAGGAGACTATTACAACGGAGCAAAATTCTGCCACCTGGAACACCAAAAGTTCAAGCTCAAGTGGAAATGACGTGCAAGTGTTACCGAGTGCTGAGAGTCGGTCTACAGACTCATCTTTATCTGCTTCCTCAGATAACTATGACGAATCAGAAGACAAGCTAGATCGTTTTTATAGGTATGACTTAGTGGAGGACGTGAGAAAACAGTTCCCTAACGATAACGAAATAAACGATAAACAAGATATCTCTGATGCAGATATGGATCGAGTGTTGACAAGTTTTAAAAAGAATGAAGATAATGGAGATGATGGAAGAGCGTTGATGGTACAAAAATTTGATTACAACGCACCCGAGGGTTTCGACAGTGAGCAAGAAGAAGAGGAAATGCGTCGAGAAGAAATGGGGTCAAAGTCAGTGTACGATGCCTTAGCCATGCCAACAATTCCCGATGTGGATGATAGCTACGATGCAGATACTCCTTTTAAAAAGTGGGACAGGGACAGCGAGGAACAAGAAAGATTGCTAGAAAATATAGTCTTTCAGGCTAACAATGAAAGCTTTGACAAAATGGAAATAGAAAAATCTGGAGTAGTTACTGATGAACAGGCAGATGGAGGAAGATGGTTTTTATTACTACTGGCAGGTAATTCAACTATTGTACGACTAAGACAGAAGGATTTTGCAAAATATTTGAAATTAAATCTTGCTGCCAGACTTTCCTTAGATTATGATGAGGTTAAACTAAATAAAGTTGTTCTAGCCCCTCCCAGACTAATGGTGAATGTGAGTGTAGTTCCGTCTGTGCTGGGTAACCTGGACGAGGAATTTGATTTGAATGAACGTCTATTTGGTGAAGAAGAAGCACCGCTACATAAACTGGCAGAAACTAATGCAACCCTTTTGGAACTGTCGGGTGAAGAATATCATGTTGTAAGATTTCTGAGTTTGCGTTCTCAACAGCCGCTTGCCATGGATGAAGTGGCATCTGAAACCAGTGTTGTCATAACCGATAGACATGCTGATATTGAATGCGTGATCTATATAGCCATTGGAGGCGCTTGTATCGTTTTAATCATTCCACTTGTGATAGCTCTCTGCAGATTGTATATAATACCTTTGAAAATAAAATGGCCATGGAAAAGAGATAAACCATTGTTTTCAGCAGGTTCTTGGGCGCTCCCAAGACATCAAAGAATGGAAGAACTGCCAGCACCTATTGGGGGTCCACTTACAGTCATTTATTCTGGATCGTTCGTCGAACGTAACGGTCCACCTTCTGGTTCTTGGATAGAGGAAAATTATCAAGGTTCAAGTGTCTTACATGATGAACCTAATTTGGAAAATCCGGGCTATGGGTTTGGTGCACTTGAGAAGTCCACCGTCGGTGATATATGTGATGCTACTATTCTTGAGAGTCCTCGATTTAATATTGACAGCAAATTAAGGATCCTTGGATGCAGGCCGAATCACCTTCTGATCCCGCATACTCCAGTCAAAAGGTCAGATCACAAGTCTAATCTGGATGTTAGGATACCCAAAGGTCTGGATAATCCAAATTATCAGACGTAGTCTGTTGAAAACTGACAAACAAAGACAAAGAAGCATATCTATGTAATGTTTAAAATGCTCACTTCCAATATATTGGCAATTTCACACTTTATTTTTGCACATCCAAAAATATATATAAATATTAATTTTTAAACCAATATAATCAAATAAAATTATTGGTATACAATATCCTTACATATTCATAATAATAAAGTTTAAGTTTATTTTAATTATTTCACACTTCTCCGATTTTCTATTTATTTTCACTTTTTAAAGAATAAATAATTGTAACATTTATATACAAGCAGTAAGTTTTATTGGTACATGTAGAAATATTATAGAATTGTTTACTATTTTGGTAAAGAATTTTAAAATTTCTTTTAATGCGACACATTTATTTAAAAAAGTACTTATTTATTTATTGAATATAAATAAATGTATTTCTAGTCTTCCAAAGTTTTATAATTATAATGTTTATTTGTAATGAGCTGGGTGTATTGTGTTATACAAGATAAATTAATAATTTTGAACATTTATGAACCAACTAGATGTTCATTCATACTGAGATGAACTTGCAGTCCATCTGAAACAATTTTATAATTAACCCAACAAGTCTTTTATTTTTGCCAATTATGATACAAAAACTTGTTTTTCTAAGAATATATTACTAGTTTTTGCTCTCTACACTTTATTGTTATTATCTTAGCTACACGGTTGTGTTTAAAAACATAATAAGGGGGTCATATTGACCAAACCTCAATATTATTTAATACTATTAATATATTCAGTTATTGTCTTTAGTTAAAATCAAGATAATATTTTTACCATCTTTTCATTAATAAAAATTGAAAAGAAGACCAACTTGAAAATATGGAATTATGTAGCGCTACAATCAAATGAGATGCCAAGTTTAAATTTAGTGTTTAATTAAAGATATAGTTAACTATTGAGAAATTATTATTATTTGGTTGGAAAAATGGTTATATATTATTATAATATACAGAAATAATTCTAATATACATGTTTCTATTAGTCGGTTAGACACAATTTAGAAAGATAATCACCTAACTGAATGCAGAGGGTTTACACTATCAATATATAATCCCCTATGGAAGCATAGTATATACTTGTTTTCATAAAGTTAGGTATATTTTTACTTAACGGATAACGTTATATATATAATGATGAAACTTGTCCTTTTGACAGCGAAAACCGTTCCCCAACGCATAACTGTCCATTATTGAAAAGTTCCACTATTGGGAAAATAATTGAGATACTATAAAAGCTACGCTATAAAGCTTTCAACTATAGAAATACAAATAAGTGTAAAGTAAATTTTATTTGAGACTTGTAAAGTTATATCAACTTAGATCTGATCAACTACCTCCCTTTTGTTGTAAAAAAGTCGTGTGAAGTGTTCTAAATGCTTCCTATGATACTGGGTTTAAAGAAATTTTATTAAACAAAATCTTTAAAATTTAAATTATAACTTTCCTTCCTTATAAGTTTATGATATACATTTGAAAATTTGCTTAAAGACCTGATTGTTTTATATATTCTGTAAATTTAATGTTCGTCGATGAATATGTGTTTCTAGCATATTCATATTATATATCTATACCCCCTTATGTACCTATTCACATAAGCATTTATAAATTCAGTTACAATATTTCCAAATACAAACAATAGTTATGTCTGGCCGTTGCAGCCACAGAATCTGCATGTGCTATCATCTTCTAGGCCTCTCCTCTAAGGTGTCCCCTGAGTCGGCAATGCCCCATGGCGAAACCCGTAACAATAGGACTTATTTTTACTCAGACTGATACAGGCTTTCGACCTTTTCTGATTATAACCTCCCAGGCAGGCCTTAACCTACCTCAATCCTGGGAAAGTGTACCAGAGGCGAACTCTTTCCGTCACCTCTTCCTTCGCAATTCCTCCAAGAGTAACTGAAGGGTTCAGGCCCTAGGAGAGGAAATGCAGCGCCTTCCTTTGCCAGGATGTCGGCGGATAGGATGGCTATCTCCTAATTCCGATATCCCCTATCCCCTAGCGCACCTCTAATTGCGTAAATTTCCGCGTGGAAGATGCTGGGAAGCATACCCATGGGCTCCGAGTATTTGGTTCTGGGCCCCAACACCCCTGCCCCAATTCTCTCTTGAGTGTCTTAGACCCATCTATATACCACTTAATGTCATGCTTGTCAATACCAAATAGAGCGGAACCGTTGCTCCCCACTCCTTTTTCGTACTTAGTTTGGAAGAAAACTTTTTGACGAAGCTATACTTCCTGCCTTGCCATCCCTAGGGAGGTAGCCTGTATTACCCCCCGGCTGCAAACCTCCATTGGCACGGTAAGCTTAACACCCTGTTTTAGAGGGAGGTGTACCTCCGAAGCCGCCACTGGGAACCACCTCGGATGACTAGCGGGACACCCCTTCCGCTGGGAACTTTTATCGAAGTCCAGGACTAGAGCCGCCAAATTTAGTGGCGATGTGGCCACCTCGTGAAGGATGGAGGAAATATTAAATGCTGCCTCGGACGGTCTTGAGAGAGGGGGGGAGGCCGTCTATTTACCCTGGGGCTTCACACACTTAACAGAGGCAACCCCTTGCCCCTTCGTAAGGTTATAAGCTCTTTGTTCTGTTTTATTACTTTTTTACGTTTTTGTTTATACTTTTTTGTTAGTGTCTAAAACTCAGATACCATCAGTATTTTTAAAGAATAATCTTAACATAAATTACATACAATAAAGGTAAGGATAGTAGTGTAATCTTAGCAAATATCAAGCAGAACGGCCAGTATTCTAGGGGTGGTAGATTTTTCTCATTTTACTTGTACAATATTTTCCGTTAACATTAAACACGAGGAACTGTTCAATTTACCTGATGTTATTTACCAGGGAGCCGTTTATTAAACGTGCCTACTAGAGTTAAGCGAAGGTCCCAGACCAGAACGCCTCCAGAACCCCTCAAAAATAAATTTTTCCGGAAATTTAAATTGAATTCTTTAATTAATTTAATTTAATCGGATAAAGTAAAAAGCAATGTCCATTTTTTTCAGGCGAGCTTTATGTCCAACTACCGTTTGTGTGTTAATACCACAGTACTCCTTACATTTGCAGTCCGCGCCCCAACCACTCAGTTATCGTGGCGCCATTATAAATATACGAGTATAATTATTAAATGATAAATAAAACCGTTGTGTTTTTTCTAGAAAATCCCTAAACCTGGAGCAGAAATCTAATCAATATGTGGTTGGGGCCGCTGAATAACATCTACGGTTTTATCCGTCATAGCATGCTTCTTGTATTGGTTCTGACCGGTTTCGGATTTTCATACATCGTCAGAGTTAGGTTTGCAATCAATTCGTGTAGAGGATGACTACAACTATATTTATATTACAAACGACACTGGCTGATTGTATATGGGGATGTTATCTAAGGTTATACGGTCGTTTGTGGTATAAACATATAGTTGAAGTCATCTCTCTACAGCCTCTGAAGAGGCTCATTGCAACATGGGCGAAACGTCGGCTTTTAGCGAACCACTGAGCAGCCTCAACCCGGAAACGCAAGTGTATTTCATACTTGGAAAATATTTAAATATAGTTGGAAAAGGTTTATATGAAAAAAATTAAATGAATTTGGAAATGTAGTAAGTATCTAAATATATATGTAGATTAAAAAGGCGGTAGGATCCACAATTCTGGAAATCATGTGTATTAAGAGGCCCATTCTGTGGGTACCGAACATTAATAGGATGTTTGACAAGCAGTGCTGGTCAGCTTATTTCACAGTTTGTTAAAATATCCTGATGATTATGGGTGTACGCCAAAATCAGTCAATATCCACATATTGAAACAGGCTCTCTTGGATAAAGTCTCTACAATTGGAAATATAGAAAACATAGAGAAATACTCCTTGAACAAAATATAAACCAAAGATGGGTGCATAGCTATATAAAGCATGAGAAGCTACTTTTCTTTCAAATTTAAAAAGTAATTATTAAAAGGAGTGTGAGTAAACAAAAACTAAACTTTTTTTTGCTGTGGTTAGTTCCGCGGAGCTGGAAAACATCAGAGATATTTTCCGTGATAGCCTGCTTCTTTTTGTGGTCCTCGACCGGTTTCGGGCTTTCGCCCATCATCAGGATGTTATTGTCAAAACAGTGTGATAACATAGACTTGCACAGAGCGAATTTAGTTGATACACACTCCTTTGCTCTGTGCAAGTCTATGTTATCACAGTGTTTTGTCAAAAACATTCTGATGATGGGCGAAAGCCCGGGATTATAAAGAACGTTCTCCAACCCTTCATTATTGAACCACTGTCCCGTATTTCATTAAAGATTTTTAATAAAACTTTTAGAGCTGAGTGCGGCAGATTTCGTAGCATTGGATAATGAATCTTATCACACCCAGGCGACGTATTCGTTCCCTTCTTTATCGCATTCGTTACTTCCCATAATTGAAATGATCGATTTACCAAATCGTCCATAATGCGAATATCCGACAAATCAATAAATTCATCGCATAGTCTGGAGTAAAGCTTTATGAAAGTCCTCTACCCAGACCGCAGTGCTAGACCTAACCTGTGGTGTGTAACCTTCATTCAGAGTTCGTATTATTTTATTCCAAATTGTGTTTAAGGACGAGTTCCGATCCAGACTGTTACACATTTCGTACCACTTATTCCTTTTCTTTAGTCTATAGGTACGGGGGCATTCAGCTAATTTCCGCTTTAGGTCGACAAACTTGTCCAAAGTTGGAGAGTTTTTATAATTTTGCCAGGCCATTTGCGAATTCTGTTTCACTCGATTACATTCTTCATCCCACCAAGGTTTTGCACTACGATTAGTCTTTATAAAAAACCATTGTGGATACCTAGGTATAGACTATTCTGCTGCATAATTTATTATTCTCATAAATTCGTTATAAGAATACGGTGTGGAATCTCTAATTTCTGCGAATTTAGTTGATACACACTCCTTTGCTCTGTGCAAGTCTATGTTATCACAGTGTTTTGTCAAAAACATTCTGATGATGGGCGAAAGCCCGAAACCGGTCGAGGACCACAAAAAGAAGCAGGCTATCACGGAAAATATCTCTGATGTTTTCCAGCTCCGCGGAACTAACCACAGCAAAAAAAAGTTTAGTTTTTGTTTACTCACACTCCTTTTAATAATTACTTTTTAAATTTGAAAGAAAAGTAGCTTCTCATGCTTTATATAGCTATGCACCCATCTTTGGTTTATATTTTGTTCAAGGAGTATTTCTCTATGTTTTCTATATTTCCAATTGTAGAGACTTTATCCAAGAGAGCCTGTTTCAATATGTGGATATTGACTGATTTTGGCGTACACCCATAATCATCAGGATATTTTAACAAACTGTGAAATAAGCTGACCAGCACTGCTTGTCAAACATCCTATTAATGTTCGGTACCCACAGAATGGGCCTCTTAATACACATGATTTCCAGAATTGTGGATCCTACCGCCTTTTTAATCACAGTGTTTTGTCAAAAACATTCTGATGATGGGCGAACGCCCGAAATCGGTCGATGACCACAAAAAGGAGTAGGCTTCACGAAAAAGATCACTGATTTTTTTTTTGTTATAAAAAAATTGTCCTTACTACGATCAGGGGCTGCATCTGTTCAGGCTGTTCTTTTTAATGTCCATTTCTGAGAAAGTCTGTTATTGAAAAATTTTAAAAAAATTCTTACGTATATGTTTTGTCTGGGAAAGAAGATTTATGTCCGCTACTAGAAATGTCCGATAAGAGAAGTTTCACAAAGCACATTTTTATAGATTATGATTATCAGGGCACCTGCCTGCTGCTGAATGTCCAAACCCTCCAGTAAAAACTTAAATTAGCCTAAACAATTATATATGAGGTTTAGTTTTAAATGTGAGTATTTCTAATTAAATAAACTCAGGTCTGATTAACAAGGACCATTTGTTACTTAGATTTATGAGTTATAAATCAAAGTTTCATATATAAGTGGACATCAAATACGCTGTTTCATTTACATATTATTTCATTAGTAATTTTTAACAATACAACATAATTATTTCATATTAATGTGTTGAAGTGAGAATTATAATACTGATGAGAAATGAGATGATTCACTGATGATATCGCTATTGCGATAAAGGTGATAGATCAGAAAATATAATTTGTTTGTCCCAGAAAATGCTAATCCACCAAGCAATAAGTTTCACTCCTCCTCCAGTGGAATTATACTAGAAACAAACGAGACAATTGTCTTGGGTCAGTAATAGTCCAGGGCCCGCAAACAAGTGATACATATTTTAGTTTTATTTATTTAACTATTTTCATAATTTGAAGAGGCCAGAGTTTTCTTCCCTTTCCAAATTATTTAAATTCTTTTGAGGTGCAAAGGACCTTAGATGTTGTGCACCTTTCAAATACCACGAAAAAAATTGTATTCCTTAATCCCTAGCGGCGTCATTACAGTTTCTTTAAGATAATGAACTTCTTTCTTATTTGTTTTTGGATACAATAAATGAAATTGGTTAAAAAAAAAAGTTTCCTTTCATACTTTTAATTATTTTTTTGTATGAGTACTAAACATAACACATGCCGACATTAGGGTTATATACACAAAATTCAGCACCATTTATTTAATAAATAATTTTTATCATTTTTATTTATTTTCTATTTACATAGAATTAAGGAAGGGAGAAGGAAGGAAATAAAAAATGTCGGGCCAGGTTAGGCTTTAATCCGTCACGTACTCCTCTATGTTATTATATTTACCAAAATTTTGCTTTTTACCAAAATGTAGTTGATTATTCTGGTTAATACAGAAAAAACTAAAAGCTATAAGCAAGCTTTTCATTCGTCAAAAGCTTTTATAACATCTCTGAAGAAAGATAAGCTGCTGGGCCACTATATTTTATCCAAAACAGAAATTAAAAGAACCAAATAGTCAGGACTGATTAAAAAGATTAACTTGAGTGTTTTGTTTGTTTGAAACTGACCTTATATTGGAATTGATTTGGACATTAAATTGCACACCATTAATACATACTGCATCATAATATCATTGTTTAAAACAAATCACAAAATGAACGAATATGAATGTAAATTATGTAACTGAAAAAGCCCGAAAACTGATAAACCCTAAGTTTTACCGGTGAAACCATAATGAGGTTATCCGAAAAAGCTTATCTAAGCTTCCACTTTTGGTCAGCATTTACCAACACTAATTGTTAAAAATCCGAAATGAGCGATGGGCCTGACTCGGTGTTCCAATATACTTGTGACTCTCCCAGCACTGGAATTTTACTACCTCATTAAGGTAAATGTTAGGATGTACCAGTAAAACATAGAATGTATCAATTTTCAAGCTTTTACAGTAAGGTATATACAATATATTGTATTCTTATGTTAAAGGAAGTAGATTTTAACCAACAGAAACAAGTTTTCAAAAAATAATTATTTAAAAAAATCACTTAGATTTTTTTTAAAGCAATGAATGTTTGCAGAATGGAGCCATTTTTCTACAAAATACAATATGAAATTAAAGTGGCAAAATTACATTATAAAATTGGTACTTTGATATTATTATGATATAGGATGGAATGAAATGTTTTTGTATGCTTCATGGAATATAAAATTATAATAATAATATTTCTTTGAATTTTGGTGTTACCCAATATTTTCCATGTTCTATAGATTATAGTTGTATTTTTCTTGTTATTTTGTTTTAATTTGGCTTCAATATTTTTGTTAAATAAATATTATGATTACGTTTCTTGTTATTTAAATTTTTTAAGTCTCTACAAATCAACAAGTCATTTTTATTACAAATATCTTACTACAGTAACTTAAATACCCTCCGAGTAAGCTGTGTTAGAGAATGGTACATACCTACTGGGCATTATCCGAATAAATGTTTACCATTCTTACACGGATAGATTTACAATTTCTTCATTTCAATAAATCATAATTCAAAATCATTATGATTTATCATTTCAAAATTACCACACTGTTGTAGACTTTTTAAGATCACTAACAGGCATCATTTTCTGATTTATTTGTTTGAGTTAAGGGCAAAACCCTTATGGAAATATTGAGTTCTGTGATGATAATACAACTTACAGCGAAATAAAAACAAAAATAAAATATAATGAAGAATATTTACAATATTTATACCAACATACATTAATTAAAATCTGTGACGAAATCTCTAATCCAACTATTAATGCTTTTATTCCCATTCCGGATTTCAGGATTTGGAGAAGACGAACACATCAAGGGTATCATTATTATGGATTTGTACAATGGTTCATTATGAATTAGGAATTTGAACAATTCAAAAAACAAATTCAACTTTGTTAAGTCCCCGTAAAATAATTGGATCATAAAGAGTGCAACTTGATACCGTTAATTGAACATTGTTTTGTTTTAATTATCTTTAATGATACTAATTTCTTCAATCTTTTAGAGCAATTTACTCTTAACAAAGAAAATATCGGAATCAAAGTGTTCACAAATTCTTCTTT
The DNA here is from genome assembly GCA_011037195.1 of Triatoma infestans. NCBI lineage: Eukaryota > Metazoa > Arthropoda > Insecta > Hemiptera > Reduviidae > Triatoma > Triatoma infestans. The sequence goes on from JAAEAF010014217.1 coordinate 135,302, forward strand.
GAGATCCAATTTATTGACAATTATTAAAACATCAAAAATCTTACCCGTTTCAGCACTCCTTTCTTTTAATTCAGATAAGTGGCCGAAAGGAAATTTCGCTTATGACACAAATGTCATCATCCTCGTCAAACGACCACGTAAAAGAATTCGCTTTCCATTGGATAATTTCTAATGTCCATATATATTACCGGCAAAGTACATATTTCAGGTATTGTATAGAATGCCTAGCCATTTCATTCATTACCTGGCTACGTTAGGTAAAGTAAGAAATATCCTTTTTATTTCATACTTGGGCTAGGTATTTTATACATTGCCTTGGCATTCTAACGTGGTCTCAGGCGAAACAGGGAAAGCTTAAAAACAATATGGCCTAATTATGGTCATATTGAATTATGGCCTAGTAATTGCTATTAAATTTTACCCAAAGAATGCTACTATTTGTGGTTTTTGCAATGATATTATTAGTAATCAGATATCACATATCTTCTTTGAAAATGTATAAATTCTTTTATATAAATAATATTAATCACTGCAACTACTTGGTGCTCATTAAGAGGATTTAAGTTTTGTTACTTTTTTCAATAAGAAAATAAGTTATATTTGCTACTTCATTTCCATTAACATAATTTTACTTGAACCAGCTTATTTTTTTATCCTTTCTACTCTTCTCTACTCCCATCCATCTTGCCCACTCCGCCGCACGTCCTCTTACCGCTATATTGCATTACGACAAATCTTTTTAAAGAGCAGAAATGTTTCGACATTTTTTCGCGGTGAATTTAGCTTCGTGAACGCTTTTCACAAGTTGCTAGTAACGTTCGTATGTTAAAAATATACTATTTTTTGCTTCAGTACTTCTTCTTTCCCGCAATTCCTCCTCAGAACGGCATTGAAACACATTTTTATCCATCTCTACACACGACATCAGAACTCATTACATACAAACCACACCGGACAACACATCACTTCACGAAAATTATGTAATCGCTCTAGCTGGAGAGGGAAAGTAACTGTTAAGGCCACATATAAAGTAGTAAACAATAAATAATAAATAGCAATAGTAAACTTAAGATAATTGACAATAAAAATAAATCACAAAAAGGTAAACTTTGTTCTAATTCACAACGAAAACAATGCAGCTATATACTTCAAAATATTTACTCTGCACTCTCTGCAATCAGTAGTCGCTTAAAGCTTGCCTAGAGCACCTCTGTCTTCAAGTTATTCAGTTGGATTTATATTCAATTAATTTTTTTCATCTTTCTCCACATTGGAGCAAGTCTGCAGCATTACCTCATTTCACGTAGATGCTTTTGATTTCGAAAAAGAAAAGTGAAAAGGTGACGAAAGGAAACTACCAAAAGTAAGTGCACTTACATTTCACAAAAAATACATACGAGTCATTATGTGCATGCACAACTCTGCCCACAGATTGCAGGCCCCTCGTCGCACGGTAGTTAGATAAATTACCCATCATCACAGCGCACTGGGTTAGCACAGCGACCCAGTTGTACTACTAAACTAATTGTACTACAGGCTTATGTAGCCCAGGTTCACGACCCACGGCTGTAATGTTTTTTTATTTTCTTATCTTTTATTAATTCACATCGTCAACTCATAAACATATTTTTCTATCTGCGTTATTTTATTAAAATATAATTATACATTTATAATTATAATTTAAAATTTGATTCACTTCAATTTCTTTAAGTGTTCAGTTTATCCTCTTTAACATTCATTTTATGCAAGTTCTGCTAGCATATAAAAATATTTATTATAACAGAACGATTAATTTAATTCTTGTTTTTACAATATCATTACTTAACTCATTTTAACAATTATAATCAGTTTACTTGCTTTAATTCTTACATTTTAAAGTTAAATAGAAATATTATATATTTTCTCTTATTATTTCATTTCTAGTTTTCCTCATCAATATTTTGTTTTCACATTTACTTTTTTTCTCATTTTCTTTGCTATTTTGCTAAGAAAATAAATTTAATTTTGTGTAACAGTAAACAATTTACCTCTTATTTTATAAATATCTATCAATCTCTCTCGCTCTGAAATTAGTTATTGCAGTATCCTTGCTGTCCCTTTACTACATTAGTAAAATGTACTTTCAGAAAAATTCAAGAAGTGAACGGAGGAATAGGAAAGGCCTATACAGACCTCTATCCGCCATACAACAGTAACTTTGCCTGCTTCACCATAGGCATTCTCAATAGAATGCGGAGGCAGTGTAGGAAATGGGGTAAATTTATTAAATAACTGTAATAAAACCTAATGTAAATAATGTGTAAATAAAACTTTTTTCTCTTGCTAGGAGCCTCTACAGCTCACTATCCAGTGATGGGCAGTGTTGTCCTTGAGGCCGGCAGTGCACTGAGAATGCTCCTGGGGCCCTGTGCTTAAACTGAATTTGCTCTGTGCAAGTCTATGTTATCACACTGTTTTGAAAAAAGCATACTGATGATGGGTGACGTGCGAAACCGGTCGATAGCCACAAAAAGAAGCAGGCTATCACGGAAAATATCTCTGATTTATTAAATAAATAGCTTTATTTAGGTATTAAATAATAATAAATACCTTTTGTTTACATCACACTTATTGCTCCTGTTTACGTTCTCGTACTATTAATTTCTCACGCGTCACTACTACCCAATAATCTATCTACCAACATAAATATCACAATTACACTGTATAACAAAAAAGTAAAAATTGATCTACTTTCAAATCAAATAAATCAGCGAATATCCATCCGACTTTTCTCGTTCGATAACCATTTTTCATGAAAAAAAAAATTACTTTTAGTTTCGTTTATTTATTTATTTGTTTTTTGGTTTTGTCTGTTTGACATTACCCAGTTGTTTTGATTTTGAGGGCTGGAAAAAACCAATATATTGACATTATTAACTACCCTTGGCTTCTAATTGCCTGCAACTGCCAATATGTTGATGGAAAAAAACCAGCCCTATCTTTTCAAATTGACATGTCTCTTGTAGTCTTCCACTAGACTTCTGCACCCTCTTCCCCTTCTTCATTCTCCATCCTTGCAGAGATAAGGGTATTTTGAGCGATGCGGCTCTTATCCTTAATCTTTAGACATGTCATATCTGAAACAATTTTATGGTTAATGCCTTTGAATATTATGTTGTCTTGGTGTCTAGCATGAACTTATATATGCAAACAAGCGCTTCCTTTTCCATTAGTGCCAATATGCTTTTTGCGCTACAAGGAAATCGTACCTATTCGGACAGTTGGTTACAAACGTTTCTCTTTTTTTACAATACATTTTACAACTAAAGAGTAAGTGATTGATGTCGCCATCCTCTCCGTTACCGCAATCGCATTTGGGACTATTTACGATGAGTATTTTATAAAGGTGCGGCTTGGTGAGATTATGGTTAAACCTCAATCGCATTATCGTGGTATAGAATTGCCTTTCCCCCTCCAACTCTTCAAACCAAGGTCTACAAGGGATTCGAGGCTGTATGTCTGAATAATATTTGCCTCTATATTCTTTTCCATATTGATCCTGCCATAATTCTAAATACTTACTTTTCAGAGCATTGTTAATATCTCTCAAACTAGCTATTACTTCTTGAGTCACTGAAAACTACCACAGTGTAGTCCCTCTTCTGGCTTATCTTATCTGCCAGCCCTATTGCTTTCCAAATTGCTGCCAATTCCGCAGTGTATACCGAGGCGATATTTGAAAGCCTGTACTTCTTGGAGCTGCCAGTCTGGGGGTCCCATATGGCACAACCCACTCCATGGATCGATCTGGATCCAGCCGTAAACAGGAAATACGGATTGGCTAGGCTCTCCTTAAACACCGCAGTGATCCCCCAAATCATGCACTCACCCCCTTCGTTTTTAAGTTTGTCATATATGTTCAAATGAACGTAATATGACTCTGCACAGATCACACTGCAGGTTAACCATCGCCTCGGGATCCTATGCAAAGCAGTGAATCTGGAATACATATCAGTAACAACTCCAACCATCCTGACACTTATCGGCTGTTTCCTTTTATACCAAAACCTGTGTGAGGAGACCAAGTCTGCCAGCCTAGAAACTCCCGTTTGAGGCAGCTGATTGCATGATATCAGCCTTCTACACCAGAATCTACTCATTACTAAATCTTTTCTTAGTGCTAGTGGCATCTCTTTAGCCTCCACCAATAGAATACTAGTGGGTGTTGATCTCATGGCGCCCAAACAAATACGTACCACTTTATACTGAATTTATCTAGCTTGGCCAAAGCTGATTGACAAGCATCTCCGTAAATACCGCACGCATAATCTAACTTGGACAAAATTAAGTTCCGGTAAAGGAGGAGTGCTATTTTCGGATCCGCCCTATAAGTCACATGCGCTATATATCATAAAATATTTAAACTTTTCTCGCAGCTTTTTGCGAGTTCCTCAATGTGGCGCTTCCATTTCAATTTATAGTCGATATTATGTCCTAACACTTTACAAACCTTTAAATGAGAGATCTCAAAAAGTCAAAACTGAATAATTTCCGGGATGCTACTACGACGTTTCCTACGGAACATTGTAACAGCACTTTTATTTGCAGACACTCGAAACCCCAGCTCTCCACACCATTCATCGAGTCTCAGCATTGCCCGTTTCATTTTTATCACAGCATTGTCTTCAGACCGCTCTCCCGTGTAGATCGTAATATCGCCTGCAAACTGGAGAGTTCTGATTTCCGATCCAAGTTTATCTCGTAAGTCTGATGTATATATGTTAAACAGGATAGGACTTATCACAGCTCCTTGAGGCAGGCCAAGTCCGGTGGTTCTAGGCCCCGTAACCTTATCACCGCAGCTAATCACTAAAACCTTCCTTTGCAACATTCTAATTACATTTATAATAACCCTGCCCGGAACTCCAATTTGCACAATTTTATTTTTCAATATAGCGATATTTACGTTGTCATAAACTTTATGTATATCCACATAGGCAGCCAATGTATGTTTGTTTTCCGTCAAGTTTGTATACACTTCATTGACAAATGCTGACAGATAATCCAACGTGTTGCGTTGTTTCCTGAAACCCAGCTGATGTGGGGAAAGTTTTTGGTATTCTTCCAGCCACCAATTTAACCTTAGCTTTATCATTCTTTCATATGTTTTGCACACACATGAAGATAGAGCGATTGGCCGGTACGATAAGAATGAGTTGGAATCTTTTCCCGATTTAAGGATCGGGATTATAAAGAACGTTCTCCAACCCTTCATTATTGAACCACTGTCCCATATTTCATTAAAGATTTTTAATAAAACTTTTAGAGCTGAGTGCGGCAGATTTCGTAGCATTGGATAGTGAATCTTATCACACCCAGGCGACGTATTCGTTCCCTTCTTTATCGCATTCGTTACTTCCCATAATTGAAATGATCGATTTACCAAATCGTCCATAATGCGAATATCCGACAAATCAATAAATTCATCGCATAGTCTGGAGTAAAGCTTTATGAAAGTCCTCTACCCAGACCGCAGTGCTAGACCTAACCTGTGGTGTGTAACCTTCATTCAGAGTTCGTATTATTTTATTCCAAATTGTGTTTAAGGACGAGTTCCGATCCAGACTGTTACACATTTCGTACCACTTATTCCTTTTCTTTAGTCTATAGGTACGGGGGCATTCAGCTAATTTCCGCTTTAGGTCGACAAACTTGTCCAAAGTTGGAGAGTTTTTATAATTTTGCCAGGCCATTTGCGAATTCTGTTTCACTCGATTACATTCTTCATCCCACCAAGGTTTTGCACTACGATTAGTCTTTATAAAAAACCATTGTGGATACCTAGGTATAGACTATTCTGCTGCATAATTTATTATTCTCATAAATTCGTTATAAGAATACGGTGTGGAATCTCTAATTTCTGCTTCAATCAGGGATCGATAATCTTCCCAATTAGCATTCTTGAGATTCCAACCACCGGCTCTCGGATGCCTAATCCGACTCCCTGTAGTTGCTCCCAACGCGAAGCTCGTCTCCATTATGATTCCCAAATGATCGGAACCCAGAGGTTCATCTATTATCGCCCAACTTAGTTCCGATATCAAGCGTGGTGAGCATAACGTTAAATCCACTGCTTGTGCCTGAGAATCCGGTCTGGGAATCATAGTCGGGAACCATCATTGAGCACACAAAGATTGGCCACAACCATGATCTCCAGCAAGGTCCGCCCATCCTCGTTTTCCATTCTGCAACCCCATACAGCATGATGTGCATTGAAGTCACGCCCAAACAGAATGGGCCCTGAAACCTGATCTAAAAGATGTATCCATTCCTGCACCTTGGTTCCAAGTCCTGGTCTACAATATACTCCGAGAAGAGTAGTCATGACTGAATTGATCAATATTTTTACTCCACATATCTGTATACGATCCCTGCTTGGATTGGAAAGTCTTATCGGGTCGAAAGGCAATCTCTTGTGTACGAGTATGGCGCATCCTCCATACCCGTCATCCCGATCTGCTCTCACCATGTTATATCTTTGTAGTTTACATTCAATGCCTGGTTTAAACCATGTCTCACATACGATGACCACATCGTGGTCACGATGACCAATTCCTCTCTCATGCAACATTTCCAAACTGTCTCGATTTCATATGTACGATCTTATATTTATTTGCAGAATTTTCATCATTTACGGGAATTTGACCGAGTTGATACCTTGCTAAAACCTCCTGCATCTGAATGATGCTTAAGGGTGTCCTTTTGCTTATCAGTTTTCAATCGGTTTATAACCCCTTCTTTGGTCTGTTCCTTTATAGGCTATACCAGCCCCCCTCCGTAAGCTCTTTGTGGGCCTTTTCACTCCGAATTACTCGCTCTGCGTTTGATGCAATTGCCCTAGACTTAACTGAAATTTTTCCTTCCGAAAATTGAGATGTTAATGCTTCCAATGATTTAGTCATTCCATCCCAATATTTTCTACTCATTGAATCAATTACTTTAATGAACGCTTCCATGACTGGATGCTTCACAGAGTCAAGGGTCTGCCGAATCTCTTTCACACTGATTACACTTCCTTTTTTTTTTTTTTTATTAAGGTGCACAACATCTAAGGTCCTCAATGACACTGAACTAGCTGACCATAACATTAGATTATCTACAAATTGAATAGCCTTTCATAAATTACTACATTCTTTAAGAAACGGAGGTAGAGTACTAGAGTTCATTGATGGCCTAATCCTGAGAAGAAAAAAAAAACAAGTATTTACGTATATTCATACTAATTCATTTATACCACATACATTCATCCTAATAAATACATTCATGCTTATAAATACGATCATACTATAAATACAGTCACACATATGTTCAAGCTTACACCCAGTTAAAAAATTGAGGTGGAGTACTCGATATTCCTCCACCTCAGTAATAACCTAACCTAAATTAAAATCCTATCTATTTACAATAAAACTTCACATTCATACGACAATTCATTCACACATGTGTCGGAGTGCCAAACCCGACACAGACCCACCCCTCCAAGGTACAGTGGCTCCCTAAGATAAGCGGCGAAGACGTCCCCGGAAGACTAGAAGCTTGCCACCCCTGCCCCGGGATTGACACCCCCCCACTTCATTCACACACACATGTACACACATTCTTACAGCCTTTGTTTAAACGTAATCCGTAAATACTACTCAAACTCTAATCCGAACGAACTCTATTAAATCTATCATTAACTATTTACATAAGAAATTACTTTTGAATCTAGTACAGTGTCATATTAAGTTGAATACATTCTTCATCCCACCGTCATATTTTTTAGAAACTGCAATGTTCTTCCTACACTTTCTTCGTTATCCTCCAGTATTTCTTTCATAGTATTACTAATATTCAGCCTATCTTTAGTGGATGCATATTTCGAACATTCCATGAAAATGTGTTGGACTGTTAATTGCACACCGCAAGTCTCACAGTTAGGAGGTCGTTCCCCTCTAAAAATATAACCGTGAGTTAGCATTGAGTGGCCAATTCTCAGTCTTGCCAATACGACTTCTTCGCGGCGGAAGTCTCTGCACGAAGTTATCCATTTCACTGGTATTGCCTTAACAGTTCTTAATTTATTTGTTAATGGGAGTGCTTCCCAGACCTGCTTCCACTGTGATAACACTTTATTACGCAACGCATTCTTCCAATCGTCCGGCAATACATATTCATATTGGGTGTCTATTAATGCTGCTTTTTTAGCGGCCTTGTCTGCTGCTTCATTGTATTTGATCCCAGTATGTCCGGGAGTCCAGAGAAAGGTAACTCTTTTATAATTTTGTGCACAAAGATGCAGATAGTTATGTGTTGCCTTGATCAATATATTATCATTATCTAACTTACAAATCGCACTAAGGCACTTTTGGAGTCTGTGCAGATTATGAAGCTTCTCCCGATATAGTTCACTACATGTTCAAGAGCTTTGCGAATTGCGAATAATTCCGCCGTGAAGACACTGGAAATATTATTCAATGAACAGCTATAAACTCTTCCATCTATCACCCAAGCACATCCACACTAGACACTGTTTTAGGACCATCAGTGAAAATTTGTTTGTAATTTCTATAATTAGTGTCTATCCTTTCCAGAAACTTATTTCTATACACATAATCAGGTGTATTTCTTTTTATATATTTACTGAGGGTAAAATCTACTGTAGGCTTGTTAAGTATCCAAGGTTCTACCTTCTGGGTTTCGGTGCTATCTGCAGAAGGCATGACAATATTGTTTTGGATACAAAGGTTAGCAAAACGTATACCTAACGGCTTGCTGTTAGCACAGGTACTGTACGAATCCGCGAACTCGGGTGAATAGACATTTTCATAAATAATATGATTTTTGAATAGTAGCAACTTTGCCGCATAATTACAAATTAAAACATTTCTTCTAGTTTGTAACGGGTGTTCCCCGCTTTCCGCATACAGACTTTCTACTGGGCTTGTTCTCAACGCTCCAAGAGCTACGCGGATTCCTTCATTATGTACTGGGTTTAAAATCTTCAGTACAGAATCTCTGGCCGAACCATAAATTATACTGCCATAATCGATTTTTGATCGGACATAAGCTTTATAAAAGTTCAATAGACTATGTCGGTCCGCTCCCCATGTAGTCCCTTTTACAAATTTAAGCGCATTCAGTTTCCTAATGCATCTTTGCTTTAAATCCTCTAAATGAGGACGCCAACTTAATTTTGAGTCTAGAATTACTCCTAAGTATCTGACTTTATTTACGCAAGGTATAGTTCTACCTTCCAATCTTAGATCGATAGTTGGTTGTACCCTTCGAAATCGATGAAAATGCAAGCAATTACTTTTTGTTGAAGAGAAACGGAGACCATTCTTATTCGACCATTCTTCGAGATTTTGGATGACGAGCTGCAAACTTTCTTCTACTACATTGAAACTGGGAGAACTGCTAAATATCACCAGATCATCTGCATAGAGCATACCCTCTACAGATGACTCCAATGACTCAAGTACACTGTTAATAGCTATAAGAAATAGAATTGGGCTGAGAATACTTCCTTGAGGGACTCCATTTTCTTGGATGAAAGAAGAAGAAAGGGCTCCTCTTAGTCGCACTTTAAACAAGCGCAATTTTAAAAAGTTTTGGATAAAAATTGGAAGGTTTCCTCTTAAGTTCCATTGATGCAGCTGTTTAAGAATGCTGTACCTCCACACCACATCGAATGCTTTTTCGATATCAAAGAAAACTGCTATAAGGTGTTGCTTTATTAAGAAAGCGTTTTGGATGGCACTTTCAAGTTTTACAAGAGGATCCAGTGTACTGTGATTACTCCTGAATCCTGCTTGATATTTACTCAAAAGGTGGCGGGACTCTAAATACCACGTTAATCTTTTGCAGACCATTCTCTCAAGAGTCTTGCATAGGCAACTTGTCAGACTAATTGGACGATACGACTCCGGGTTTGACTTATCTTTCCCTTCTTTTGGAATAGGTATCGTTATAGCCAAATTCCATGCTTTCGGAAATAGATTATGACACCAGATTTTATTAAACTTTAGTAGGTACATTTTATTTTGTTTTGTTAAATATTTTAGAAATTTGTAATGTATATTATCAGCGCCTGGAGATGTATCATTGGACTTAGATAAAGACGTCTCAAGTTCCCAAATTTTAAAAGGAATATTATAAGTATGGCAGTTATCATTATCGGAAAAGTTGATGACATTGTTCTCCTCATCTTGTCTAGTGGACTGAAATTCCTGCGAATATCTGCTCGTTTGGGAAACCTTAACAAAAGTTTCCGCAAGAAATTCCGCCTTTTCTAAATCGTCTGTTTTGACGCTGCCGTTAATATTCAACCCAGGTATCTGGGTATCAGGTCTTACGCCAATTATTGACTTAATGCTTTTCCATATTTCTCTCGAAGCCATTGACTGTGTAATAGTTGAAGTAAATTGTCTCCAAGACTCTCTTCTACTCTCCTTTATTACCCTCCTCGCCTTAGATCTTGATATTTTATAATGGGCGAGATTCTCTTCAGAGGGCTGGTTATAGAAGTGCCTTAAAGCTTTTCTCCTTTCTCTGATAGCGATTTTGCACTCATTATTCCACCAGGGTCCGGGATTTTTCCGTATAAATCCACTCGTTTTTGGAATAGAAGCCTCTGCTGCGGCGTTGAGTACTCGTGTGATATAGTCAGCATGTTCATCAATGCTTCGAAACTCTTGGTCATTGAAATTGGCCAATAATGCATATTTATCCCACTGAGCTCGTTTGATCGACCATTTTGGGGCCACAAATAGATCCTCATGCTGGCGATCACAATTGATCATGATTGGAAAATGATCACTTCCACATAGATCCTCGTGAACAATCCAATCGAGAATTGGTATGAGCGATGGGGAAGATAGAGCTAGATCTATAGCTGTGAACGTACCATTGCTGCTACAGAAAAGAGTAGCTTCTTGCTTATTTATTAAGGCAGTGTTTTCTGTGGTGAGAATATCTTCAAGTATTCTTCCTCGCTGACTTACATGTGTAGATCCCCATAAAGTATGGTGGGCGTTAAAAATCACGCACTATTATGTAAGGCGATGGTAACGCCCGTATATGCCTTGTCAGATCCCCTTTAGTAATGTTAGTCCCAGGAGGTAAATAGACATTACAAATAGTAATCTTCATTGGGATGTATATTGTTAGATATATGATTTGGATGTCCCCAGCAACGCTGATGACATTTTCACAATAGATATCGTTTTTCACAAAAATAGCCACGCCACCACAGGCTCGGTTACCCTGGAGGAAATCTTTGCGATATACCCGGTAACCCGTTAATTTTGGCATATCTCTATCCCTAAAATTGGTTTCCTGTAGACAAACTATTTTGGGTTTATATCTATGTACCAAAAGCTTCAAATCTTCCAAATTTCTATAAAAACCAGACAATTCCACTGCAGAATCATCTAAACTGGTATTATAATTTCTCTTCAATTTTTTCCCTTCCCCTTTTTCCGAAGGTCAGACACAATTTTTTTTAGTTCCTCCAAGTCCATGTTTTCCAAATCCTTATTCTCAACACTAGCCAAGGAGGAATTTGAGGAGGCGTTACTTCTCAATCCTCTTCTGAGCTCGGTTTTGTTTTCTATCTTCCGATTTACGCCTCCAGCTATTTTTCTGGGGGGTGAGGAGATAGTATTAACTTTAGTTGTTGGGGAGCTTGGGGTTTTAGGACGCTTTTTGCTTTCTCTCAAGGGTTCTACCGTGACTACCTCCATCTCTTGTTGAGATAGTTCAGGTTTATCTTCCTTCACTTGGTTTTCTAATTTTTTAATTACTTTTTCATAGTTACTTTCTAGTCTTTCTACACTTTTTGCCAGAACTTCTACGACTCCTGTAAGACGGGTTATCAAATCTTCTAACTTTTTTGTTTCAGCGGGTTTTTGAGAAACACACTCGGCATATGAGACTGGTCTGGCAATTTCGGCATTCACCTTCCTCAACGCGTCCTTGTAGCTGATGCACTCCTTCACCTTAATTTCTTGAATTCTTTTTTCTTTCTTAAAAACCATGCACTCTGCTGATAATGATGAGTGGGGGCCCTTGCAATTTATGCATTCAGGTGGAATGGGACACTCATTTTGGTGAATGGGCTCTGAACATAGCTTGCAGCGCCCATTATTTATGCCATTTATGCAATTATTTGCAATGTGACCTAGTGACCAGCATTTAAAACAGCGTAGTGGATTCGGAATATAATGCCTCACAGGCAGCGATAAGAAACCAGTATTAATTTTCTCTGGAGGTCGAGGTCCTTCAAAAGTAAGAATAAGTGCCGGAGTTGGTTTACTTTCACCGAACTGTTTCTTATATAGTCGTTTTACTTCAACCACCCCTTGCGATCTAGATTCATTCAGGATCTCTTCCTCTGAACAGTGCAGAAGGTCGTAACTTGAGATCACGCCTTTGGAGAAGTTTAAACTTTTGTGTGGTTCAACTTTAATATTTAAGCCTTCGTACTTATCTAAGGCTAAAAGTGCTTTTGCTTGTTCATTTGTTGCGCTGGTTTCTATTAGTAGGGAACCATTTCTTAATTTTTTAGTTTTAGTTCCCGGACACACCTTTTTCAAAAAACTGAATACTTTATAAGGCCAAAATGGCTCAAAGTTCTTGTCTTCGTCTAGACAGGACATTACCAAAAACTGCTGTCCAGTCCTAACTCCCAAAAAATGTATTTTTGGATCCAAAACTTTGTTTTTCATATTTTTTTTCAATGAAGAATTCTCTTCATTTCTATTTACTAAGCCTGCTGAATTTGGGTTTTTTGTAGGTTGCAACATCAGGTTCCCACGAGTCGGGACGATCTATACTACCTGTCTGCGCGGCAGACACCCAAGGAGCGAGGGCGAACGTACGCCAAGAAGTGAAATACAAAAAAAATAAAATAAATAAAATTAAAATCAAAAATGAGATGCAAAGGAAGAAGCTGCGACTTACCTGGAGAGTGGTGAAGCTGAATGCGCAAGCGGCGAAGCTGCGACGATAGGTGAACGGTCGAGGAAGCTGTGGCGTGTACGTGTATTTGTGTGGGCGTGTGTGTGTGTGGGAAAGAAAGGATCTCAGGTGAAAGGAAGGGAGTGAGAGTGCTCCTGTAAGCTGATGACGCTGTTGTTGATAACGGCTGGTGGTGTTAGAAGAGCCCAGGCGCGGAAGGTGACTGATTCTCCAGAGGATGGCGAGGAAAGACGCGACTTGTATCTCAGGAAGATAACGAATATTAATTCGTTATCGAAAGGCGCGAATACGGCGAATCAATATAAGGCGAAGTTTACACTCACGACTAACTGCTTAGAAAGAAGCGGAAGTACACGTTGCACAGGCGAGAGCTGGACGAAACAGTGAGGAAATTTTGTAGAAAGGAGAACGGTTTAAGAGTGTGGGAAGAATTAATCGAAAAGCGGGAATCAGGAAAGATTAAAGGCACCGCCAATCCCACCCCAAAAGAGGGAGGTAAAAAAGGGTGGGAAGGCGTGGGAAATATGCGGGCGATGAAATTATTTTAAAGGCAAGCGGATTAACGCGTACGCACGCACGGGCGGAGTAGGCGCGTAAGAGAGGCAGGCGTGGGAAAAATTACCAAGTTAAAATATCGAGGCAGAGTTAATCCCTCAAAGGGAGCCGACCGAACATCCCGCCCGCCCTGAAGACTCGACTTCAGTGATCACTGGGTCGGGAGCGGACAAAGTTTGGCGAGAAGACGGCGGAGGGTGCCGGAGGCGGTGTGCACGTCGGCGACGCGACTGACGGAGTCACGTCCCGGATGGAGGGCGACGATGCGGCCTAAAGGCCATTGGCGCGGCGGAACATTGTCCTGATGGACTATGACGACGGTGCCGGGGGCGACTTCCGTAGCGGGGAGGAGCCACTTGGTGCGTTGTTGGAGGGTATGAAGGTACTCTTGACGCCAGCGCTTCCAAAAGTCCTGTTGGATGCGCTGGGTCAGTTGCCACCGGGACAGGCGATTGATATTGAGGGCGGTAACGTCGCGCTCAGGAGGCGCGGTAAGAGGGCGGAAAACAAGAAAATGGCCGGGCGTGAGGGGTTCCGGGTCGTTCGTGTCGGACGAGAGGGCGCACAGAGGGCGCGAGTTCAAGATCGCCTCGACGTCGGTGGTCACGGTGAGTAGCTCCTCGTAGGTGAGGCGCTGATCACCGATGACGCGGGTGAGATGGTGTTTGGCGGACTTAATAGCCGCTTCCCAGAGGCCTCCAAAATGAGGACTGGCCGGGGGGATAAATCTCCACTCAATGCCAGCGGAAGCGGCAGCGCGACAGACCGCCTGTTGGTGACGTTCGTCACTCAAAAGGCGACCGAGTTCCCGAAGCTCGTTGTGGGCTCCGACAAAGTTAGTGCCGTTGTCGGAAAAGATAGTGGTCGGAAGCCCACGGCGCGCGGTGAAACGGCGGAAGGCGGCGAGAAAGGCGGATGTAGATAGCTCTGACGCGATCTCGAAATGCACGGCTTTGGTGGTGAAGCAGATGAAAGCCACCAAGTAGCCTTTAGTGACCACCGCGCCACGGAGACGAGCACTAGAAATGGCGAAGGGGCCGGCGAAGTCAACGCCGGTCACGGTGAAGGCGGTGGCGGAGGTGACGCGTTGGGCGGGGAGATTGCCCATGGGTTGGATGACGGGGCGCGGTTTGGCGGTGAAGCACCGATTACATTTTCCGATGTGATGGCGCACCACATTGCGCCCATCCAAGATCCAATAATGGCGGCGAATGTAGGCGTGGGTGGCGAGAGCTCCGGCGTGTAGAAGGCGAATGTGGGCGTCGTCGATGATGAGCTGGGTGAGTAGATGCTTCTTGGGGAGCAAGGCGGGATGGCGGAAACCATATGGTAGAGGAGCAGACGAGAGACGCCCGCCGACGCGAAGTACCTGCTCATCATCAACGAAGAGGTTTAATTGGCGCAGAAGGCGATGTCGAGATCGCGGGTCACGGGCCTCTTGGAGTTCCTTATTCAGGTGCGTGGATTGGGCCAGGCGTACTAAGGCCAGAGTGGCATCTTGAAGCTCAGAGGCGGTGAGAAATCCAATGCGGCGGGTGGAGGGGTTGCGGCAGTTAAAACAAAAGCGCCGACAATAGGCGGTGACACGCTTAAGGGCCATCAGCGAAGAGAAGCGATTGAAGATGGTGTCGTCTTCGGAGCTGGCGACGAGCACCAGCGTGGCCGGGGGTTTGGCCTCTTGCTCGATGGACTCCTCAACGGAAGGCGCGGGAGCGTGGGGCCAGGAGGCTGAGGCGGTGGCAAGCCAGGAGGGCCCCTTCCACCACAAGGGGTGGTCCTGGAGGTGGTGAGGCGCTACGCCTCTAGAGGCGCAATCGGCAGGGTTGTCCTGAGAAGAGACATGGCGCCACGCGTTAGATGGAAGGAGATCTTGAATTTCCGCCACGCGGTTGCCGACGAAGGTCTTCCACCGGTGACTCTCACCCCGAATCCAGGCGAGTGCGACCGTGGAGTCGGAGAACGCGGTGAGAAAGGCGCCTAGGTGCGGAAGTATGCGCGTGTTAACCGCGTGGAGGAGTTTGGCGAGTAGATGGGCGCCACATAATTCAAGGCGCGGTAAGGATATGGATTTGTTGGGGGCCACCTTTGATTTGGCGGTGAGGAGATGGACGTGATAATGGCCATTTGCAGTGGTGGTGTGGAGGTACACGACTGCGGCGTAACCCGATTCAGAGGCGTCGCAGAATCCCACAAGGTGATGAGCTGAGGAGGGATGAACTTCGGGCAATAGGCGCGGTATTTGAAGGTGGCCGAGATCCGGGAGGTGACTTTGGAAGTCATGCCAAGGCGCGATGTGTTCCTCGGGAAGGGTTTGATCCCATTCCAATTGGAGGCGACATAGCTGGCGGAAAAACAGTTTGGCGCGGAAGGTGACGGGAGTAAGCCACCCGAGAGGGTCGAAGATGCGAGCAATCTGGCTGAGAACGGTGCGTTTGGTGGAGGCGGGAGTGCTTATGCGGACGGCGTAGAAGAAGGTGTCCGCGGTAGGGTTCCACCCTAGCCCCAAAATTTTGAGGACCGGGTCGCGGTCCAGGCATAGGGGGTCCTCAGACGGAGAGAGGCGGCAATGGTCAGGCGGGAGGCCCTGCAGGAGGGCAGGAGAGTTGGAGGCCCATTTTCGCAACTCGAACCCGCCCGCCGTGAGCAGCTGCTGTAACTGGGCGCGTAGGGCTTGGGCTTCCGCCTCTGACGATGCGCCGGTGAGGACATCATCGACGTACACATCATGGAGGAGGGTGGCCTGGGCTTGGGGATACTTATCCCCATCATCCGTCGCCAGTTGGCGAAGGGTGCGTAGGGCGAGATAGGGCGCGGAGGATACGCCGTAGGTGACTGTGTTTAGGCGGAAGGACGAAATGGGGTCTTGATCGGAGAATCGCCAGACGATGCGCTGGTAATCCCGCTGCTCGGGAGTGACCAGGATCTGGCGATACATTTGCCGGATGTCGGCGGTGAAAACGAAGGCGTGAAGGCGAAAGCGCAGAAGAAGCGTGGCGATGTCGGCCTGAAGTTTTGGGCCGGTAAGCAAAAGGTCATTCAGTGACCGGCCGTTAGAGGAGGCGCAGGAGGCGTTGAACACGACCCGCAACTTAGTAGGCGGGTCGTCTGGGCGATGAACCGCGTGATGCGGAATGTAGTAGGGCGAATAAGAGGGCGGCGCGTCATCGGGACGCACGACATCCACGTGGCCGCTGTCCAAATAGTCGCGCATGAATTCGACATATGCGTCACGTAAGGCGGGGTTTTGATTAAGGCGTTTTTCTAATCGGAGGAACTGGCGGGTGGCGACGGCGACGGAGACCCCGAGGTTGACATCAATAAGGGGAAGGGAGACAATATACCGTCCACTGGCGGAACGTTGGACGGAGCGGGAGAAGAGGTTCTCACAGGCGCGTTCGGCGGTGGTCAGTGGTAGATTTTCTGGCACTTTATCGACTTCCCAGAAGCGGCGGACGAGCTGAGTTAGGTCCTCCTCCTCACCTTGAGAAGAGCAAGGGGGCAAGATGCACGGAGGAATGGCGAGTGAGGCGGGTGTCTCCGGGACTACAGGAAGTGAGGCGGTGCTATCCTTCGACGGACCCTCAGCAACAGGAGGCGAATTCGATGGAGGGGCTGGCGCGGAGCGTTGGTGAGAAACGCTAGAAGGGGGGCGCTCATTGTCGCGGGTGGATGCGGTAAACCGTACCCGTTTCGCATACGGCAGAGGGCGATAAGGCCCATAAAGGACCCAGCCGAGAGTGGTATGAAAGGCGGCTGGGGTACGCAAGGTAGGCGGAAGCCTGCCCGGGAGAAGAAGATGGGGAAGGACATCATTCCCAAGAAGAACATCAATGTCTCCCGGCTTGTTAAACCGGCAGTCAGCGAGGCGAAGATGCTTCAGCCGGGCCCAGTTGACCGGCAGAGCCTGGTGCGGGGTGGGGGGAATGATGTGGTCAAGCACCAGCACGGATACGGACAGACGAGGCGGATCACCGGGGTGCAAAAGGGTGACGGTGGCACGGTAATGTGAGAGGGTGGAGGTGTGGGAACCTAGAGTGGCGATTCGGGAGTCCGAACGCTGGAGCGGTAGACGAAGGCGTTGGGCACAGGCGCGGGTGATGATAGTCACATGACTCCCGGAATCGACGAGGGCGCGAGTGAGGTCACCATACGGAGGATTTTCTAGGCGCAGGCGAACGGTGGGCATGAGCACGGGTGGAGGCGAGCGAAGTGGGGCGTGAAGCGGGAGCGACGGTCAATAGTCAGGCAGAGAAGGATCGGAGAGATGCCGCCTACGAATGCGTCCACGGGAGGCGGGAGGCGATTGAGGTCTCGGATCGGAAATGAGTGGTGGCGGTGATGGGCAGTCGGCCCACCGTTTACATGGTGGGGAGGCGCCACGCTCGGCCTCCGGATGAGGCAGTGAGAGTGAGGGAGGCGGCGATTGGCGAGGAGAGCGGGGAGGCGAGGGGCGGCGACTGGTTGAGGGCTCGTACGAAGACGGAAGACGAGTGGGGACGCTTTGGGAAGGGAGATGCAAGATGGTATGGTGGCGACGTCGGCACAGGTGGCACGTCTGTTCTGAGCGGCATCGGTCATGAAGATGACCATCGGACAGACAGTTCCGGCACACATGGTGGTTCATAACAAACTCGCGCCGACGCCCCACGGGCATTGATTTGAATGCCACACATTGACGAATAGTGTGGTCTGGGCCACGGCAGTAGGCGCACAAGGGGGTGGAGCGGGGTCGCGGCGGAGATGTAGTCGCCGTAGTAGATTTAGGCGACGTAAGGCCGGGGGTGCGGGCGGCGCGAGGAGGCGAGGACGGGCCAGAGGACCTCGGCAGCGGGAATGGAGGGCGAGAAGGAACCGAGTCGCGAGAGCGAGGCGACGGGGGGGTGATGTGATGCGGAGAAGGGGGGATGAGGCGTAAGGCGTGCAGGCGTCGTTACAGGAAGGCGGTAACGTCCGTGTCTGTGGGGAACTCGACAGCTGCATGCTCGAGTTCGAACGCTTCCCGGGTCTGGGCGTCGAAGTGGCGGGCGATCAAGGAAAACATGAGGAAGGAAGCGAGATCTGGGGCGGCCACGGTCAATAGGGCGTGAGCGGCTTCCAAAGGGCCAGTGAGTATCCGTTCCAGGCTCTGGACGGACGAAAGGGGGGTGCCGGAAGGAACCTCGAGGAGGCGCTGTAGGAGGGTTTCGGCAAAGTGCCGGCGGTTATCATACGCCGTGCACAGAGCGTGCCAGGCGCGATCGAATTGACCGTCCACTAACGGGATATTGGCGATGATGGCGCGGGGGGGGCCCTCTAGCACCCCATGAAGATAGTGCAGGCGATCGATATCGGAAAGCGACGTCTGGTCGATGACGATCGATTGAAATAAGGCGCGAAATTCCCCCCAGCGACAGATATCGCCGGAGAAGGTGGGAACGGGAATAACTGGAAGACGGGAGGCAGAGGAAGTGGAAGGTGCGGAAGCGGAGGCGGAGGCGGGAGGACACAAGACCTCGGACAGTGCAAGCTGCACTTCGTGATACAGGGCGCGGAGATGCCGACGCTTGGCTAGGAGACGTTCCTCGGACATGTCGCCTGGTAGCTTGGAGGCCTGAAGGTAGGGCTTGTTAGAAAAAAATAGCAGCGACATCTCTGGACAGATAGAGGAACTACCCACCTAATTTTATATGTTAATGAAAAGTTAAATTAAATCACCTGGCTGCTAATTGCAACTCTTTTAAAAATCCATATGGTTACTTTTAAGATGATTTTTAAACAGAGAGACGAGATAGAAAGGTTGTGTTTATAAGTTTAGTTTAATTTGGACATTAAATAATAATTAAACCCGCAGGGGTGAGTGATTTTTTTCCTATTAATTAATCTTAACAGTTGTTTAATCTAATGATAATGCTTATAATAATAATATGTAATGTCATTCTTAATCTATTTTGATGCACAAGTGTATATTTATTGAGTTCTATTTGAGATTAACCAATATATGTTTGAACAGGTTTTTTTTTTGTTGTGAAAGTTAAAGAATAAACTCTCTGAAAAGAAACGTCTGTTTTATTTGTTGTTTACCCGAACCCAGCCGTCTTCACTGAGTAGTCGGAGCAGCCACAGGGCTTTACTAGAGACGTAACATTGGCGCCCAAACGTGGAGCTTTATGAAAATGGAGACAGGTAAGCTACTTAAAGATGAAATCATATATGAACTTACAATTAGAGGCCTACCAGCAGACGGCGATATAGGCCAACTCAAGAAAAAGTTAGCAAAGGCGCTACTTGAACGCGTAGAACCAATTCTGGAGGTGGTAGGATCCCTCAACAAAGAAGAAGAACAGCTCACATGTGAAGGAAAGTTCACTGCCCTAGCGGGGAGGATTGAGAACCTAGAGGGGAACCTAGAGGAGTTCAGGAGGTTAGACACGAGGTTGGTCCACCTCCTGGGGAGGGTACAGAGATTACCCACCGACGACCAGACATCAATAGCGCGCCTCAGCGATAAGGTGGCAATGCTACGAAGCGAGCTTTGGGATAAGAGACCCCCAATTCCTATTCCTGGACATCAAATTGGAGGGAAGGCTGTCATCGGACCTGAAGAAGAAATACCATGGGACTCGATATTCTACCCGCCATATGCTCTACAGCCCCAGCCTGGACCAGCCGTCTACAAATGGGGGTTAACATTTTCAGGTGATGGAGAGGGACTATCCCTGGACTCCTTCCTTGAGGCAGTGGAGGAGAAACGAATTGCCCAGGGTATTACGAAGGGGCAGCTTTTCCAAGCGACCGGCGACCTCTTCACTGGGTCAGCGCGCCTCTGGTTGAGGGCCAATAAGGAACTTCTCGCCGACTGGGAGGGGCTGTTGCGAAGACTGAAGCAGGTGTTTCGTGACCCGGACTATGATTTCCAACTGATGGAAGAGATTCGTAGGAGGACACAGGGCGCTGGAGAACCTACCGCCGTCTACATTGCAAAGATGAAGGTGCTGCTCGGCAGATTATCATGCCCCTTATCGGCAGAGCAGGCGCTGAAACTCATAGAGAGAAATCTGAGACCAGAGTATCTCTCCATTTTAGGCTTAATTACATACTCGACACTCGAGGAGCTGGAGAGGGCCATAGGAGCTCTGGAGTTGGGGAAGACGTTGGCCGCAAGGTTCAAGGAACCACCTACCAAAGGATTGCTGGAGCCGGAAGCCGGGTACGCACGTGAGAAGAAAGCACTTCCCCGGGTAGCCATGACGACGGCCATAGACCCGGAACCGGAGCCTGAAGGGCTTAAGGACGAGGAATCTCAAAACTCGAATAACTTATGTTGTTGTTGCTTGGCGGCTAAACCAGATGCAAGGACCGAGAAGGAAGAGAAGACCAGCCGGAAGCCATGTCGAGCTATCTGCTGGAACTGCCGGACGGAGGGCCACCGATTTCGTACTTGCTCGCAACCGCGGCAAATATTCTGCATGAAGTGTGGGAAGCAAGGCGTCAAAGTCTATCAGTGTGAGATCTGTCGAGCAAAACCCCGCTCGGGAAACGGCGCCGCAGCCCGGGAATAAAAGGTCCCAACCCGGACTGGTACCACAAAGGGACGCAGGAGAGCTGGTCACGCTGGATGGCTCAACAGGAAGAAGGAGCGGCGGCTTGCGTGGCAGCCATTACAGCCTTGGAAAGGAAGGATGGAGATTCCCGACCATACTTACAGGTGGAGGTGTTAGGGGTACCATTGCTTGGTTTATTGGACTCTGGAGCCTCCAGGACCCTGATTGGGGAGCAGTACTGGAAATTACTACATTCCCATGGTCTCCGGTCTAACAGAACCCCGGAGACGAAGGTAATGGCACCGAATGGGACTGAGTGCCAAGTAGGAGGCGAAATGGTTGTTCCATTCATGTTACAGGGGAGAGTGGCCGCCATAGCCGTATTAATCATCCCTGACTTGACCTGTCAGCTCATACTCGGAGTCGACTTTTGGAGGCGGATGGGCATTATACCAGACCTGGTAGCGGAGGCATGGCGCTTCGGCCCTGCCAAGGAGGACCACCCATCGGTGGCTAGCATGATAACCCCAAGGCAGGAACTTACACTAGACCAAAGGAAGAAGCTGGATTCACTGTTGGAAGATTTCATAGTCAGAAGTGGACAGGAGATCGGCTGCGTGAAGGGTTACCACCATAGGATTGATACCGGCGATAGCCCACCGATTAAGCAACGCTACTATCGTGTGTCGCCTGCAGTACTAGCCAGTATGCACGGGCAACTCGACGAAATGTTAGCCCAGGGAATTGTGGAAAGAAGCCACAGCCCTTGGTCCTCTCCAGTGGTTATGGCCAGGAAGAAGGATGGGTCTTACAGATTTTGCGTGGACTTTAGAAGACTGAACGCTGTCACAAAGAAAGATGCCTACCCGCTCCCATATGTCTCCCATATTCTAGACCGGCTGAGGGATGCGCGCTACCTATCCACCCTAGACCTCAAGAGTGCATACTGGCAGATCCCCATGGAGGAGTCCAGCAAGGAGAAGACTGCTTTTACTGTGCCAGGACGTGGGCTTTTCCAGTTTACGAGGATGCCTTTTGGTCTTCACAATGCTCCAGCCTCTTGGCAGCGACTGGTCGACTCCGTGTTAGGGGACGATTTGGAGCCTACAGTCTTCGTATATCTGGACGACATCGTCATTATAACCCCGGACTTTGAAGGCCACGTCCAAACCCTGCAGAAGGTCCTAAGCAGACTTCAGGCCGCCGGCCTAACAATAAACAAGGAAAAGTGCCAGATCGCCAGGGATGAGCTATGTTACCTGGGATACGTTGTGGATAGACACGGGCTTAGAGTAGACCCAGGGAAGGTGAAGAGCATTCTGGCATACCCTAGACCTGCCAACTGCAGACAAGTGAGGGCTTTCGTTGGCCTGGCCTCCTGGTATCGCCGGTTCATCCCAGAATTTTCCATGAGGATGGAACCGCTGACAAGGCTCCTACGAAAGAACAGGAAATGGCAATGGGGAAAAGAAGAGGAAGACGCCTTCGAGGAGATCAAGAGCCGCCTTATCGAGGCCCCTATCCTAACATGCCCGGACTTCACTCGACCGTTCGTGGTCCAAACAGATGCATCCACCCTCGGTCTGGGAGGAATACTGTCCCAGGAATTCGACGAGGGAGAGAAAGTAGTGGCATACGCTAGTAGGACTCTAAATCGAGCCGAAAAGAAATATTCCGCCACTGAGTTAGAATGTCTTGCCGTCGTGTGGGCCATTGAGAAATTTCGGCCATATATAGAAGGCACCGCTTTCAAGGTCATCACGGACCATCAAGCATTACAGTGGTTGCATCGAATTAAGGAACCATCCGGAAGACTTGCTCGGTGGGCGCTGAGACTACAAAATTACGACTTCGTAATCAAGCACCGCCCAGGGAAACAGAATTTAGCGGCAGACGCTCTCTCTAGGTCTATTACGCAGGCCGCTCCGATAGAAGTCGATGATGATACACACGACCGTTGGTACCGTACGATGCGGGAGAAGATTAGAGAGAGACCTCAGGAGTTTACCAACTGGAGGATTGTATCGGACAGCCTCCAACGTAAGGCCCCGAATAAGAACCCTATCCAGGACGGAAACGCATGGAAGATCGTGGTTCCTCAGGCGGGAAGAGCAGGCGTTCTGAAAGAATGTCACGACGACCCAAAGGCTGGACACTTCGGCATCTTCAAAACCCTGAAGAGAGTGACGAGGCTATACTACTGGCCACGAATAGTTCGTGATGTAGTTGTCAAGAACTGCTCCATCTGCAACTCCCTCAAACCGGAGCAAAAGAACCCAGCCGGATTCTTGGGCCAAGCCGCAATTCCGAAATTACCATGGCAGGTCGTTTGTACGGACCTCATGGGACCATTCCCGCTATCAACCAAGCAAAACCGGTTCCTATTGGTGGTGACAGACTGTTGGACTAAATACACTGTGTTGTTTCCTCTACGGAGGGCCACTTCCGCGGCAGTGACACGAAGTATAGAAGAGGGAATCTTCCTCACATACGGGGTGCCTCAAACCTTACTGAGCGACAATGGGACTGTTTACAAAAGCAAACTATTCCAAGATATGCTTGCCAAGTTTGGAGTGGAACAGCGCTTCACACCCCTTTACCATCCCCAAGCAAACCCAACAGAGCGGGTCAACAGAGTCATTAAAACAATGCTGGCAGCCTACGTCGGTCACAACCACCGGAAGTGGGACCGCTATCTAGCAGAGGTTGGCTTCGCCCTCAGGACCGCAGTACACGAGACGACAGGGTATACCCCCGCCTACCTGAACTTCGGACGGGAAATTGTGGCACATGCCTTAGAATATAGGCTGGAGGGCAATGAGCGGGGACACACGGGAGAAACAGACGCCAAGAGACAAGGCAGGCTAAGAGTGATCATGGAAGATGTCAGGGAGAGGCTACGTCAGGCTCATGAGGTCAGCGCTCGCAGATACAATCTCCGGCGGCGGGCAGTTGACTTTGAGGAGGGGCAGCAAGTATGGGTGAGAACTCACCCCCAGTCCGACACCGCTAGATACCATTCCGCCAAATTAGCGCCCAAGTTTCAACCAGGGAGGATCAGGCGCCGGGTTTCTCCGACGGTCTTTGAGGTCGTGGATGCAAATGGATGCAGTTTGGGAAACCGGCATGCGCAAGATTTGAAGCCACACCCTAACTAGAGGTCAACTCGACCAGGCGGTCGCCTTCTCGGCTCCCCCTCCCGAGGAGGGGGAGAGATGTTAGAAAAAAAATAGCAGCGACATCTCTGGACAGATAGAGGAACTACCCACCTAATTTTATATGTTAATGAAAAGTTAAATTAAATCACCTGGCTGCTAATTGCAACTCTTTTAAAAATCCATATGGTTACTTTTAAGATGATTTTTAAACAGAGAGACGAGATAGAAAGGTTGTGTTTATAAGTTTAGTTTAATTTGGACATTAAATAATAATTAAACCCGCAGGGGTGAGTGATTTTTTTCCTATTAATTAATCTTAACAGTTGTTTAATCTAATGATAATGCTTATAATAATAATATGTAATGTCATTCTTAATCTATTTTGATGCACAAGTGTATATTTATTGAGTTCTATTTGAGATTAACCAATATATGTTTGAACAGGTTTTTTTTTGTTGTGAAAGTTAAAGAATAAACTCTCTGAAAAGAAACGTCTGTTTTATTTGTTGCTTACCCGAACCCAGCCGTCTTCACTGAGTAGTCGGAGCAGCCACAGGGCTTTACTAGAGACGTAACAGGCTCCGTCCGTTGGAGGAACGCGGAAAATTCCTCTTCTGCCAGGCGTTGCATGCCCAAAGCGCATTGGGGGGAGAGTTGGTTACTCTTCCGTTTGGCGAAGAGGTCGTCCAGAAGCTGCTGGAGCACTTCCGTAGCTTCTTTGACCAGTCTGTCAAAGACGACAGACGACAGCTGGGCGCTGACGGGGGGAGGCGTCTTACGGGGCATGGTAAAGATGGCGAACTAACCACCGGATGCGGGATCCGGCCCGGAGGACCAAAAATGTCTGCGCGGCAGACACCCAAGGAGCGAGGGCGAACGTACGCCAAGAGGTGAAATACAAAAACAATAAAATAAATAGAATTAAAATCAAAATGAGATGCAAAGGAAGAAGCTGCGACTTACCTGGAGAGTGGTGAAGCTGAATGCGCAAGCGGCGAAGCTGCGACGATAGGTGAACGGTCGAGGAAGCTGTGGCGTGTACGTGTATTTGTGTGGGCGTGTGTGTGTGTGGGAAAGAAAGGATCTCAGGTGAAAGGAAGGGAGTAAGAGTGCTCCTGTAAGCTGATGACGCTGTTGTTGATAACGGCTGGTGGTGTTAGAAGAGCCCAGGCGCGGAAGGTGACTGATTCTCCAGAGGTTGGCGAGGAAAGACGCGACTTGTATCTCAAGAAGATAACGAATATTAATTCGTTATCGAAAGGCGCGAATACGGTGAATCAATATAAGGCGAATTTTACACTCACGACTAACTGCTTAGAAAGAAGCGGAAGTACACGTTGCACAGGCGAGAGCTGGACGAAAAGTGAGGAAATTTTGTAGAAGGAGAACGGTTTATGAGTGTAGGAAAAATTAATCGAAAAGCGGGAATCAGGAAAGATTAAAGGCACCGCCAATCCCACCCGAAAAGAGGGAGGTAAAAAAGGGTGGGAAGGCGTGGGAAATATGCGGGCGATGAAATTATTTTAAAGGCAAGCGGATTAACGCGTACGCCCGCACGGGCGGAGTAGGCGCGTAAGAGAGGCAGGCGTGGGAAAAATTACCAAGTTAAAATATCGAGGCAGAGTTAATCCCTCAAAGGGAGCCGACCGAACACTACCCCTTCGGCAAAGCGCCCTTACCGTCGGGGGGCCTGCTTACACACTGAGTTCGACCTGGTGCTCAGTGGGGCCGATACCCCCGCCCACAAACCTCCCGGCTCGGTAGCCAACACCGGAATTTGGGGGTGTCTGTAAATGTATGTGTGGAGTTTGTTTGTGTATGTGTGTTCCATATATATATATATGTATGAGTGTATATTGAGCTCAGGTTCCGTGGGATTGCTAAACCCATACGGCTGTAAGCCGCCCTTGCGTAGTCCTTTAGTCGCCTCTTACGACATCCTGGACAGGCGCAGGCCTATTCTTATCCCCGGTCCTGCAGGGGCGGCACTTCCTTTTCTTTCCTCCTCTATGCTGGTACCAGCCGATTTATCAGTAGGAATAGGCTTTAGATTAAATGATTTTTTCCCCCCGTTTTGGGCGTCTAAATTTCGAGACCTGAACCGGTGAGGGACCTGGTAACGCAGGAAACTCTTCCTCAGTGAGCCCCTCAAACCTATTACTTTTGGCGATTACTAAAAAGGATTCTCCAACAAAAGTTGAGCCATACATTGCTTTTTCCTTAGCTTTTTTATTTTCCTCTATGTATTTTGGGCATTTCGCATCCGTCGCAAGGTGATTCCCATGGCAGTTAATGCACTCTATTTTCTCCATATTACACTGATCTGCGTGGTGCAGCCCCGTGCACTTACTGCACCTTGTCTGCCCTCTACACTGGATGCTTGAATGTCCATATCGGAGACACTTCATACATGGTCTCCTATGAGGTACATAAGGCTCTACTCTGAACCTCGCCCCTTACAAAGTGACATGCCTCGGAAGTTTATGACTATCGAAAGTCAAGAAGCAAGTTTCAAGAGGCCTATTTTCGGTTCTTTTATATACACTTTCTACCTTTATCACCGAAATTTCACTTCGAAGGTGGTGCGGAATTTCCTCCTCTGGAAAGGATACTTCCATCCCTGTAATGACGCCCTTCGAATAGATACGATATTCTGGGATATAAGCCCTCAAGTTTCGCTTTTCCAACCCGTGTGCTTAATAAAGTAGTTAGCGGCTTCAGGTGTTTCTGTTATAATTTTCATTCGGTTTTTCCCCACAGCTCTGATATCCACTATATTATCTGAATAGCTGTTGTCCTCTTTATATATCCATTTACCGAATGTGACCCGATGGATATACCAGATTACCGTCCCGACCTTCTACGTGTCGAATGAAGGGACCTTTGTCCGTAGGCTTATAGAAACCAGTCGAGTTCACACCACCTGTTTCCATAGATACTTCATTGCTAATTTTATTATTATCACTGTTATTAATAGTATCCTGAATATTCTCTATCCTATCCTTGCTTTTCACCACTTTCGCCGCGCGCATATTCAGACCCGTATTCTCAAGAGTCAGCGATCGCTTGTGGCCTTTCCCGGATTTATCATCATCATCATCATCATTATTATTATTATTATTATTAACCTCATTACTAGTGTTACTATCCTTAATATTATCTTCCGAATACTTATCTTTTATGTCAGCCGGTGGTCCTCTATCATGAGGTAGGCCTCCATTGCGCTCTTCCATCACTACTTCTGATGTGTTGTGTTGTTCTGTTTTCTTCTTTTTGTTTATTTTCTCCAATAATCTAAAATGTCTCTGATGCTTTCCAGCTCTGCGGAACCAACCCCCACCACAACATCTAAAATTTTCTTCTCTATCCGTTCTTTACCCCCCTACCAGCACAACCTTACTAAAATTAGTAATTACTACTTCTCTAAACCCCACAAAACTACAATTTTTTGGGAGCCCTCTATATTATACTATTTTAACTTGTTACCCTAGAAACGCGAATGGTAGTTTCGTTTAGAATTCGTTAAAAAAATATGTGGTCCAATTTGAACCAAGCAAGTTTGTTGGCTTTGAATCCGAGTGTGTTATTCTTGCATCCGATCTCAAGGAGCACATTTTTAGCAATTTTTATGAATCATTAATTTTGATGTTATAAAAAATAACAATTGCTGGCGATTTTGTTTGTTTTTATTGGTAAATACATACATATAAATGTAAAACTTTGAACTGTTGTAGTTTTGAAATTAATCGAAGTAGGACCAATGTTCATATATTAACAAGTTTCCTTCCTTAACAAGTTCCTACAGTTGTTAACGCTTGTTATAGATCACCCTGTATATAAAAATACAGTTTAATATAAACATTTATAATCAATTCTTTATTGGTTTTAAGATAGGTGCAATATTATTTACAATTATAGAAAATTATAATGCTAAAGTTAATTATTGGAAATTTTCATGAACCTTTAAACAGCCTTCACGTTCAAAATATTTTTATTATAAGTTTCAAACTATTACATTAAAATTGTACACCCAACGTTTCGACACCTTCACGTGTCATCTTCGGGGGTTTTTTTGAAATTCTGCAACGTAACAATCATTTTTACATATGCATTTAAACCTTTATTAATTTGTTACAGCATAA